>CAUHTR010000593.1:0-117918 GCA_959609185.1 Schmidtea polychroa | reverse complement strand
AATATTGTCATATAATTGGTAACTCACCTCAACTGGTGTGCATACCAACGTATATTATAGACAATGTTAACTTTCGCAAACGGGTGTAGAAAAAAAGGATAAACTTTAAATGTGTAACAAAAAATTCAAAATTAATTAGAAATATAATACTTGAATGACAAGATGAATAAGTTCACATCAGTCAAAGAAGAAAGTATTAAAAAAAGTATTTATTAAAGAGACTAAAGAGTTCGACGCGGTAATCCTTCCACTAGTACCAAGATAAGGTCATTTATTAGTTAGTAAAAATTGGAACAGTTGTGATTTTGTGGTAAAAATAAAACACTATTGTGTTAAATATAATATTTTGATCAAAAACACATACTATAAATAATGAAAGAATTCGTTAATGTCATATGCAGCTTCGAATTTTTAGTGGTGGAGTCATTGACTTGATTAGGGCGAAATCAACAACGATACCAATTCAACTAAGACGTTAGAGTAAATTCAGAAGTAATAGAATTTCTATGCTACTTTATTAAATAATTCCTATTTCTTTTAATTCTTACGTTGTTCGTGTTTATTATTTTGGTGTAGTGAAAGTTCTTTTGATGTTGTTTATTTGATGTTTTACGTGTTTTTAGTTTGACTTTACTTAGTGCTGTATCCGTATGCTTTTCCCGGCGCATTCCAATCACGTTACTACACAGTGGGCCTAAATTCTGTTTTTGCTCAACACACTATAAATTTTTTTTTCATGAATTTTGGCTTTCTGAGGTCCTCAAAATGTCTTTCGTCTTTCACACTCCTCAAAACCATGAAAGGCCTTTTCTTTTTGTTCTATTTTATTTTCAAAATTATATGTCTGCGAAACATAATCTTTTTTTACTTCTGTATGACGTAGGGTTTGATAGGTTTGCTCTATATATTGTCGTATCTATTTTTTTGGTATCCATATTTTATTTTAGTTTGTCTTTAAAAACATTATTATAAATTTCAAAATTTCAAAATTTAGTTACTTAAATTTACTTTAAATATTTTTGGACCATTTTAAAATTTGTGAAAATTTTGAGTTGGGAGAATTTGATAATGTAGAAAAAAAAAGTAGAAAAAAGTAGAAAAAAGTAGAAAAAAATCTTTTGACGTAAAAAAATATTTGAAAAAAAATGCCCGGATAAATTTTGAAAAGTTTAATGTCACACCAATTAGAAATCTTTATATAAAAAATATAGGGATTAAAAATTATTGGAATTACAAATTATTTCCAAATCAAAAAATCCCCAAAATAAATTTCCCTAAATAACTATTCAATCAAATATAAAACAATTATCTTAAAATAATGTCACAATTGGCAATGAATTTAATTTATTTAAATAATTATCCAATCAAATATAAAACAATTATAATTATTTAAAATAAATTACCAATTTAGAATGAATTTAATATATTTAAAAATTATTCAATCAAAATTTAAATAATTAAATTTAATTAAAATAATGTCACAATTAGTAATGAATTTAATTTATTTAAATAATTATCCAATCAAATATAAAACAATTATAATTAATTTAAATAATGTCACAATTTGCAATAAATTGATTTTATTTAAATAATTACCCAATCAAAATTAAAATAATTAAATTTAATTAAAATAATGTCACAATTAGTAATAAATTTAATTTATTTAAATAATTATCCAATCAAATATAAAACAATTATAATTAATTTAAATAATGTCACAATTTGCAATAAATTTATTTTATTTAAATAATTACCCAATCAAAATTAAAATAACTAAATTTAATTAAAATAAATTACCAATTTAGAATGAATTTAATTATTTAAATAATTATCCAATCAAATATAAACAATTATAATTAATTTAAATAATATCACAATTTGCAATAAATTTATTTTATTTAAATAATTACCCAATCAAAATTGAAATAATTAAATTTAATTAAAATAATGTCACAATTAGTAATGAATTTAATTTATTTAAATAATTATCCAATCAAATATAAAACAATTATAATTAATTTAAATAATGTCACAATTTGCAATAAATTTATTTTATTTAAATAATTACCCAATCAAAATTAAAATAACTAAATTTAATTAAAATAAATTACCAATTTAGAATGAATTTAATTTATTTAAATAATTATCCAATCAAATATAAAACAATTATAATTAATTTGAATAATATCACAATTTGCAATAAATTTATTTTATTTAAATAATTACCCAATCAAAATTGAAATAATTAAATTTAATTAAAATAATGTCACAATTAGTAATAAATTTAATTTATTTAAATAATTATCCAATCAAATATAAAACAATTATAATTAATTTAAATAAATTACCAATTTAGAATGAATTTAATATATTTAAAAATTATTCAATCAAAATTTAAATAATTAAATTTAATTAAAATAATGTCACAATTAGTAATGAATTTAATTTATTTAAATAATTATCCAATCAAATATAAAACAATTATAATTAATTTAAATAATGTCACAATAATTACCCAATCAAAATTAAAATAACTAAATTTAATTAAAATAAATTACCAATTTAGAATGAATTTAATATATTTAAATAATTATCCAATCAAATATAAAACAATTATAATTAATTTAAATAATGTCACAATTTGCAATAAATTTAATTTATTTAAATAATTACCCAATCAAAATTAAAATAACTAAATTTAATTAAAATAAATTACCAATTTAGAATGAATTTAATTTATTTAAATAATTATCCAATCAAATATAAAACAATTATAATTAATTTAAATAATATCACAATTTGCAATAAATTTATTTTATTTAAATAATTACCCAATCAAAATTGAAATAATTAAATTTAATTAAAATAATGTCACAATTAGTAATGAATTTAATTTATTTAAATAATTATCCAATCAAATATAAAACAATTATAATTAATTTAAATAATGTCACAATTTGCAATAAATTGATTTTATTTAAATAATTACCCAATCAAAATTAAAATAATTAAATTTAATTAAAATAATGTCACAATTAGTAATAAATTTAATTTATTTAAATAATTATCCAATCAAATATAAAACAGTTATAATTAATTTAAATAATGTCACAATTTGCAATAAATTTATTTTATTTAAATAATTACCCAATCAAAATTAAAATAACTAAATTTAATTAAAATAAATTACCAATTTAGAATGAATTTAATTTATTTAAATAATTATCCAATCAAATATAAAACAATTATAATTAATTTAAATAATATCCGATTGCTGCCACATAACTTTTCTAACTCCCTTTTCTTTTAAAGCACTTTGGGCATTTGAAGTTTAATGGCATAAATTTTACTATTATCTGTTCTTATATATTCCGTATTAATAATATGACCTAAATTTTCGTTTCTTTTTTAAGAAAATGACATTTTTCTCTTCTCGGTTTTAATCCAGAAACTTTGATTCTTCACAATACATTTCTAGCTTTATGCATATTTTCTTCTTTGGTTGTTGAAAATATTAAAATATCATCGAGGTAAACTATACATCCTAGCACCATTCATAAGTTTGCAAAGTCGCATGAGCGACCTCAATATATGTGGAGAAATTAAATAATAATTAAATTTAATATTCTGAGTAATGTAATTATACAATTTCAATTTACCACAAACAGACTAATATATAATAATATTTTTTAAATATATCTTACAATAATAATTATAAATATTTAATTATAATTATTTATTTAATCAATTGAATTGATTTTTACAATTTTCATTGATTATTTTCATTTATTTACTCCTGCTTTCTTTATTTATAAATTAATCATAATAAATAATTTATCTTCAAAAACATTAAAGATTAATAATATTAAATAAATATTAATTTAATGCCGTATTATATTTTATCACATACTCTTCCTTGTCCCTTGATGCAAATGCCCTGCATTTTTCTACATAAATTTCTTTTCGCAATAAGCTCAATTGACTAATATATTTTTAGATTAATTTAGAAAGTTTATAGCATAGAAATAATTTTCAAAGAAATTAAAACCAATATTAATTTATCCAAAATTGTTATACTGTAACCAGTTTATTAAAATATTATTTATTATTAATATTTGTTTTTATTTTAAAATATTATTTAGCAAAATTCTGAATTTTATTCGATTTTCAATCATTCATAAATATGGAAGTTTTGCTTCACAGCGGTTTTCAAATGCTAAGCAAAAATACATGTGGAGAAATACTGGTTATTTAATTTTGAAATAATATTATCAATATGATTTATATAATTAATTTTTTCTAATTTTTAATTAATTTCATTGTTCATAGAAATACTTATTTACAAGTAAACATGATTGAATCGTGTAATGCAAAAATTTGAATAAAATGCATTTTTCACTAAAATCTTTTATTTATTTTTAGTTACCTTTGATCTGTTTTCTTTTTTGTGTTACTTAAATATAGTTATGGTGCTTAAACTGCGCATAACACAGCTGAAATCAGAAGCCAGCAGGTAAAGATGGATTAGTTGTTTCAGGAGTGGTTCCCGGTAGTAGTTTAGAACTCTTCCATCCGTAGCAAAACATACAGACAACGGTTTCAGATGCTCTATTATGTCTTGGTAAGTGCAGTAAAACATGCAAAAAGAAGTGGATTTGCGGCTGTGGATGTGGGATGGTCTATAGAATTGGACAAGGCAGTAAAAATTTCTCCAAGCAACGGAATGAACTCATAATTTAAACATTTGTTGTTTTATGCGATTTTTAATTACAATATATACATTTTCTATTATTTAATGCGTATTACACAGATTTTGTCTACAAACATTCAGTGACAGGGATCATAAATTAAATCGAACATAGGTCTTCTCTTAACAGTCCATTGACTTGAAATTATGTCAGGTCAATATGTGAACTCATCTTTTGCTGGTATCCATTCATTTGGTGCAGTTCAAACCTTGTTCACATAATGAGTATTAAATACACCGTTAATACACCGCTGTAAATTGATTACCGTTTAGCTGTAACCCACTATTTAAAAGAATTTTGTTTTTATACATTTTATAGGTTTAAGCCTGTAGGAAAATGACTAACAGTTGTGAAACCGAATCCGATATATCCGTGGTTAACAATGATCATGTTAACCATTATTTAAGTTTTTATCATTTCTTATTGGTTGAAAAATTAAATAATTTCAAACGCTCTAAATAATTCCTAAATGATTTTTTCTTCTTTTATTACTTGGAACGAATTGGGAAATAATGTTTTTTAAATAATAAATGAACTTTAATTGTTTGTCATTAAATCATTTTCCGAAATGATTATTATTTATAATTTTGCATGTGAAGTTTAATTTAAATTTATCTAACAATTTCTAAATTCCCATTAATAATTTAAATAATTCGGCATAAAAAGGATTATGGAAATTATTTAAAATATATAATAAAATTAAAATGAGTAATAAAAATAAACTTTTTAAAAAAATATTTTCTAATATAAAATGATGTGTAAAACTGAAGAGAAAATGTTTATTTATATAGATTTGTTATTTAATATAAAATATAAAAATAAAGTCCCCCAACTATAAGTAAAAAGGGTCATTTAAATTTTAAAGGTTTATCAAAGTGTAGAGTTTCTGAAGAAATGTGTCGTAGATTAATTGATAGTTTAAGGTTTATAAAAGTTTATTTAAAAAGCGTTTCACCCCTAAGAATAATCTTACCATATAGAAATATAATTAGATAAATAAACAATAATATAATCTATTTAAACGATGACCAGTGAATAAATAGAGACCAAAGTAATTTATACGCAATTTTTACTTTATAAACTACATAGTTATTACTAATGTATGTTTTATAATATTTAGAAAGAATTTTACACATTAAAAATCAAGCATTTATTTATTTTATCACTTTGTTTTACAATTTGATTAGTTATAAAAGTTTCAACTCTCAAGAATTCAGTTTGGACTGTAAGTTATAAAATAATATGTAAAATAATGTTCTAATTTAAACTATTTTAAATTAATTTTTTACTAAAACATTCATTCAGGAATAAAATAAAATTTATAAGATTTTTTATTTTTTATCGTGACCTTTAACAGTATTAATTTTTAATTAAGGTGTTTTTTTTACTTTGATTATGTTATTTTTTTATATTTATATTATTTGAGGAAAAAAAGTTAGTTGCAGTGCAATTACGCGTTAAAAATTTATATTAAATATATAATAATTAGTTAAAATAAAATAATATTAAATTAGAAAATAATGAAAAAACCAAATTCATTGGCCAGATAAGAAAACGAGAAAATCATTAATAACACAAGGGTAAATAAAATAATCAAAAGTTTTCTTAAATATTCAATGAAAAACGAGTTTAATAATATTAGTTTCATTTTGGATATATCAAATTAAATTAATTTAAATTCCAGAAATGTCAGTATTAATTCAAGATTCGGATTTCGCTGATATTCCAATAATTAATGAAAATGAGCGACAACTTTTCTTTAATTCCAAATTTTAATTCTATATTATTTATTAAAAATAATTATTCAAAATTGCTTTCCGTTTTACGACAGTGATTTTTAATAATGGATACACATTTTGTTTTTTTAAAGTTTTTTAAGATTTTTAAAATAATTATATTTTTCTGAGTTACCGAATTTAATTCTGATGCATTTATTAATTACTTCAAAACAGATTTCTTTTTATAATTTAAATAATTCTAAAAAAAATAAATCAACTTGTGGTTAACATTTATTAGAATTCTGCATATTTCAGAAAAGTGGAAAAGTTTACAATGATGAAACGAAATTGACTATATTTTTTTATTTGAGGATTTAATAGATATGATTTATTTTTATTTATTTTGTCAAAAAAAATGTGTAACTTTTTTTATAGTCGTTTTAACAGAAAGATCAAAAGCTGGTTTTATTTGAATTTTCGGTAGGATGTAAAATGAATGTAGGTAAAGAACAATAATTATGTGATGACTTGGTATTATCATTATTATTATTATTATTATTATTATTATTATTATTATTATTATTATTATTATTATTATTATTATTATTATTATTATTATAATTATAATTATTATTATTATTATTATTATTATTATTATTATTATTATTATTATTATTATTATTATTATTATTATTATTATTATTATTATTATCATTATTATTATCATTATTATTATTATTATTATTATTAGTATTATTATTATTATTATTATTATTATTATCATTATTATTATTATCATTATTATTATTATTATTATTATTATTATTATTATTATTATTATTATTATTATTATTATTAAGATTATTATTATTATTACTATTACTATTAACAAAATAAACAAAATAAACGAAATATTTAAAATTAATTTTAGGCCGGCAGCATTCATATGAAAATTGGCAAGATTGCATTGAGTTACTCAACTCTCCCGGAATTGCGGGATTATATCAAATATCAATGAAAAATGAACCTAGAAGATATAAAATGATTGAAAGAGTAACTTATAAATTTTAATGTAATTAAATATATTTTTTATTGTTACAGATCGAAGACTCAGTAATGATTCACATAAAAAATTCAATGTCAAATATCATTGAAAATCTACAAATCAACCAATTACAAAAACAAATAATTTTAGAAAAGGTTTGACAATGACAAATTTGCTTTGCGACAAAATATTTGATTTAAGATTAATGCTATAATTTATTACTAATTTTAATTTAGATTTAATAATAAACCGTGCACTGCGATAGAACAAGAATATCCTTTATAAGGTGAAAATGCAAAGCGGAATTCTTAATAAAATATATTTATAACTGTCAAAGCATAAAAAATAATACACTTAAGAAATTCGTAAATAATAAATAATATGCTCTAAATCGTAATTACATTCAAATGAATTTCATTCTAAGCAATAAAAAGTTTCATCTTTTCAATAAATTCTTATTGATAATTGAGCTTAATTAAATGAAAAGTATTATTTTATAATCGAACGTTTTTTCATTTAATACATACTTTGCAACAAAGACTTATCTTATCATTTACTTGTTTAATAATAATAATAATAATAATAATAATAATAATAATAATAATAATAATATAATAATAATAATAATAATAATAATAATAATAATAATAATAATAATAATAATAATAATAATAATAATAATAATAATAATAATAATAATAATAATAATAATAATAATAATAAATAACATTTATAATTGGAATTTATTACAACAAGCTCGAATCACGAATTAACATAGAATATGACAGACAAATAGAAATCAGATGAATTTAAATTACATAAATATTTTTAAACAAAACTCACGAATAAAATACAAACACGTGAATAAACAAAACATAAAATCACGAAAATCACTGAGAATAATTGTTATATCCGTAAATGCAATATTTATTAGCATGTGCCACAAAGAAGTTTTCTTTTGAAATCGATTGTTTTGTGAAATAATTTTCATTCAAGTTTTAAAATATTTATATATTTAATAATTCAATGTAGATTTTTTTTGGAATTGAATTTTATAATTGATTGAGAATATTTTTCAAGAAAGCCTTTATTCATATAAGAGATATAGATTTAGATAAGACTGTCAAACGGCTCACCACACTATGTAATTTAATAATTTTGCAAATAATTGTATCGTTAACCACCTTATTTTTCCTTATTTTTCCACTCATTCAAAAATATTTTAAATATTAAAAAAAGATTTTTATTAAATTTAATAATGTTTTACATTTTATATAACATCATTTTGCAAATAGTTTTTTCCATAATACAATACAAACACAAACACAACATTCTTTGCATCCATTTTGATTCCTTATTATGTTTACTAATACATTCTATTTTGGTTGATAACATTTTTGTAGTGTGTGTTAGATCGGCACACACTACATGTCTAGAATATATTTATAAGTTAATGGTTATTATACATTGTAATTAAATTTAATTTTAGGTAATTTTGATATATTAAATTTTTGTAATTAACCAATTATTTTAACTAGTTGTTAGCCACATTACTTCTGGTATTAATTGAATCCATTTAAAATTAAGATTTCGAATACGACGTTTTATTATTTAACCACAATAGTATTTTAAAACAAATCACATCATAATTTGTTTGAGGAGTTTCTATAAAAATAATTAATGCATAAGTAAGGATTTCAATATACAGACAACATACAATAATTTAATTTATATTTTAGAATACCTCACGCTAGTAAAGTAAACCAATCCATGATAGTCATATGACTCATAAAATTATAAATATAGATTTATAAATAAATTTATAAATATAATAAAGATGTAAAAACTAAATTAGCAATGAATTTAATTTTGAATTTTATAAAGTTAATTTATTATATTAATCACGCGTTAATTTGTGCTGTGAGACATACAGGCAATCACTATATACATATAGGATCCTTTCCTTTTATATACAAACACAGTTTTATGTGGGTTTTCAAATGGTACTATTTGTGAAATAATATGATGATTTTAAGATTATATTTTTATTACTAATTTGTAAACATACTAAATTTTGAATCAAAAAAGTATGGAAACATTTTACATTTCTATGATTTTGTTTAAATGCATCAANGAAACATTTTACATTTCTATGATTTTGTTTAAATGCATCAATTATACATGTGTTTCTGGAATATTCTACGACAGTATAAAAACAGCATTGATCATTTCATTTCTATTCCGAACGAACTTTCTTTACAACTCAGCAGGCAATATTCGAGAAAGAATGATGGACCTTTATATTAATGGAGGAAGGAAGAAAAATATATTGCGAAAGCTTTTGCAGTGCAGCGCAGTACTGACTATAGTTATCAAAAAATACCAAGTGTTCAAGAGGTAAAAAATGTGGGTGACCTCGCAAAACAGACGAACACATTCATTTATAACTGCCAAACCCATTCAAGACAACTTAAACCTCCATCACTTGAGCAAGCAAACTATTCGAAACAGACTATTGAGCATGGGGTTTCATTCACACAAGCCTACTAAAAAAACATATATTTCTGCTATGAATTGTCGAACAAGAATTGGCTTTTCCAAAGAGCACATTGGCTGGACTACACAGCAATGGTTTACTGTACTTTTGTCTTATGAATAAAAGTTCAACCTTTTTGGTTCTGATGGAAGATGTAAATTTTGGCGCCCAAATCGAAAAAAGTACAATCCTCTGTACCAAAAAACCAACTGTCAAAGACGGAGGTGGCAATGTTCTCATTTGGGGAGCTTTCTCGAGATCTGAAGCGGGTCCACTAACACAGATCACCGGCATCATAGACAGATTGGTGTACCGTGACATCCTTGAAAAGGCTATGTTGCCACATGCCAGGGTAAGAATGCCTCATAAATGGAGATTTCACAGGGACCGCAATCTGAAGTATTTTTCAAATTAAAGGTCGATGTCCAGAAATGGCTATCATAATCTCTTGATCTTAATCCAATCGAACATCTTTAGGATGAGATTGGAAGACGTTTTGGAGCTCAACATTTCTCAAGCGTGAATCAGTTTGAGAATCAGTATGAGAAACTGATTGCATTTGTGAGCGCCTTGTGGACTCAATGCCACGGCTTTGTATGCAGTTTTGGATGCTGTTTGACATCCTACAAAATATTAATTATTATATTGGTGTAAACTCTTGTTGAAATTGTCATTCACTAAGTATTTCTTCTGTATTTATTCAGTACAAAAGAAAATGTAAAATATTTTCAATACTTATTTGATTCAAAAAAATGTGAATTCCTGATTCAAAATACAAAGATTAAAATCATCAGAACACCCGCCCACCTGCCGCCGGCTCGAAGAAGCTGGTGCAGTAGTTTGTAAATTAAAATTAAAAATTGAATAATAAATTTTAAAAATATATTAAACTAATCATTTTCATCAAATCTATAATCATTCGGAATATATTTCATCCAATCAATTTTGATTTTCTTGAACTGTTTCTTGCTCCACCACGTCACTATTATAGTCAGCAAGTTTATCGTCTCCTAAATAATACCAAAACGAGAGACTGGTATTTTTCCCCAAACCATAATGCTTGTCATTATTGTTTGATAAGACGATTTTTATATTTTTAAACGTATATTATTGATGATTAGGCGACTCTATCCTAGATTGTGGTACTGAAAATATCTTGTTCAATTTATAAAAATTGAGATATGATTGATGATTAATTTCAGTTCACTTTCGCTTTCATACTATCCTTAGAACTTAAGAGACTATAACATCTTGATCTCAAGAAAACCCACTCTTTATATCCAAGTCCCTTACTCTCGTACTTAAACTTGTCGATAACAGAGTTAAGTTTCTAGAGTATAAATGATGCTCAGAATCAAAATTGGATGTGTCAAGAAGATTGTCTCTCTAATCATTGCCGTTAATAAGACATCTAATTTACAATTTTTAATTTTTAAAAGAGTCAGTATCTCCGGCAACAATATTAATTTTACTATGAAATTCAAGCTTATACTTGTTTAATTCAATATATTGAAGTTGGTTGGTACATGTGCAGTTTATTTGGGTCTATCTAAACAGATTTGGTTTTTATTCAAGTGTGTCGCAACTAAATCACTGGCAATAGTGATAGATTTTCTAAATGCATATGTAATAAGCCTTTCGGTTGAGTTGCATAATCTCTTTTTCGTGGGCTTTTAATTTTTTTTTTTTTAATTTTCGATTTTATTCTTCTACTTTTATAATAAAAATAATAATAATAATAATAATAATAGTAATAATAATAATAATAATAATAATAATAATAATAATAATAATAAATAATAATATTATTGAAAATAGTTTTATCCCTTTTATCATATATAAAATAATATATATAAAATAAAATTTCTAAATTTGTTTGAATTTTACAATTTCATTTTGTATGTATATTAGTGTTATTTAATCATTTTAAATAAGGTTCAACAATGAAATGTGTGACAAATTACAAGATCGCTTTTTGACTAAAACAAAAGTGATAAATAAAAACGACATTTCTCAAAATTGTTATTGATTTTTAATAATATAAAAGAAAACTAAATGTAAAATCAATTATAATTTGTGTCTAGATTTTAAAGTATTTTTGCATCTTTTTTACTAATTATGTATATTATGTATTTCATTATTATTATTATTATTATTATTATTATTATTATTATTATTATTATTATTATTATTATTATTATTATTATTATTATTATTATTATTATTATTATTATTATCTTAAGAAATTTTGGAAGAAAATAACATATTAACTATGTATTTATTTCTATATCATAGTGATAAATCAAAATTAATTGAATATTCGAACAAGATAATAAATCATGATCGTAAATAATTTGCAACTGCTTGTTTTTGCTTTTATTAATTATATTAACTTAATTAAAAAGTAAACCAAGAAATAAACTAGTATTTATTAGTAAAGTTCGTGTTGTTCTCTTATTCTTAAAATTTATTTAATTAATATTTCTTGTTTATCGTATTTAAAAATATATTTTTAATAATAAAGATTTTACATTTCTATTCTGCAAAGTTCTATTATCAAAGTAATGTTATAAAAATGATTAAAATGTGATAAAATTTTATCATCTATTCTAAGTAATTGAAAACTGTTATTTTTATCAAATATTATAATAAAGCTTCAAAAGAAAATGGTAAAATGTGTCAAAATTGATTTATCAAAAAATATCATTATTCCATTTATTCTAATTTTATTCCAGTATATTAATTTTTTAATTCATTTAATAAACTCAATTAAATTACAATATTATAAGTTTTTAAGTTTGTTTAATTTTAAAATTATTTTACTGAATAATGCAGTGGTCAGGAATAAGGGTAAATTACCCCAAGTGATTTAATGTTTTGTGTGTAATGAAAACGAAAAATAAAAATGTTGAGTATATCTAAATAATAAAATAAAAATAATTATTAAAGATGTAAAATGATTGGGAAAATTATGATAAATGAATGAGAGATATTGAAAAATAAAAGGGAGACAGAAGAAAATCAATAAAAACAGACAAGGAAATAAAAGGTGATTTTTAATTAACAAGTACAAGCCTATTCAAGGAAAAAGACAAAATAGACGTAGAAATCCAAAAGATGGACAGGTGTCAGAGATTACGGAGTACCAATGGCATTGGAGAAAAAAGGAATAAATTATCAATAAGTGCCATCAGATGGCAAGGTATAAAAAATGAACACAAACTAGCAGAAACCAAAAACATTTGCAACGAAAAGAGAGAAAATTGGCGAGAGATTTGAATTTACAAGAAGATTTAAAAAAAACTCAAATCAAGTTAAATACAATCAGATCAATTTTGCGTATCGCAGGTTATCGGCAGTAGTCAAGTGATTGTGTTCTTGTAGTATCATTATTGTTGTGCTATTCCTCTCGAAGGGTTGAAATAAGCATTTGAAAAATTTGAGAAGTGTTGAAAATTGGTATAGTTGAACTCGGTAAAATCAATTGTGATAATCAATAAAGTTTTACGTCGTTTGGATTTATCTGTATTGTTATTAAATAACACGCTCGGAGTCAGGCCAGTAATTGACAGTTTAATAATCGCTAACTGCATTATACTCAACAAAACTATATAAAAAATTTATACTATTTTATATCAATAGAGGCGATTTTTAGGGTATTAACTAAAAAGGTTAACGAACCCTGAAACAATGATCACAATGTTTAACTATTAAATCAACGCTTCTCAACTTTTTAGCACTCAGGTGACTTCTTGATAATTAATATATAATTAAACCTCAACCATAAATGATTTTGGTTGTTCCTTGAATGAATAAGTGAAATAAATTGCTTTTATTATTTTTTTTATTTATTAAATAAATTATTGTTGTTTTAACAAATCAAAATTTTTCAATTATTAATACCGGCGACATTGCCAATTACGGTAAACAATTAACTTTTTGTTAAAATTGATGAGGCATGAAATTTTCGGGAAAAAATGTAACGAATAAGTTTATTAATCTCATTGAAATTTACTTTCCATCATTAATTTATTATTTGAAACGATTTCATTGTAAATAATAAAATTCTAAAATGTATATTTTTTTTCATCGAATTAATAATCGCAATTTTAGTATTTTCTCAAATTTTTGTTTAAATTTCTAAATTTAATTTGTTTTAAAAGAAAGCAAAAATTATTTCAATAATACTTAAAAAATAATCAGTAACCGTCAATTTAATGAAATTTAAATGAGGCCATTTAGTGTGTTGATTACTTGAAAGATTTTCCAAAATGAAAATGACATTTTAATGGCTATTGAAAATAGAATGATTTTTATAACTAAACAAACATCTTTTTTAATGAAGAAAAAGAATTTTTAAATGTTCACAAAACCAATATCTTTAAATTTGTTTGTATAATTTTAATATGAATTTAAATCTTTTCTTTGTATTCTTTTATGCGATTTTTTAAAAGTGAGTTTAAATTAAAACTTTAAAATTTTAATAAAATTAATGCGTTTTATTGGTGATTTTGCGGCAGTTTAAAATTATGTCATCCTATTGTATTTTTATATCAATAACTATTAATTCATTATTACAACGCCCCGTTACATAAAATGGTTATTATAAAATCTTTTTAATTACTTTTATTGTATTTAACACTTTATATAACTGTTTATAATATATCAAATGTTAATTTAGCCACAAGAAAAATTCAACAATCATCTAACAGTACATTTATCAATTCAAATTAATTTTAATAAATTTCAAATTAATTCAAATATTGTCAAACCATTTCAAATTATTATTAAAATTATTTTATTAAGATTTTATTCAATTAAGATTTTAAACATTATTGGTTATTTTTTGGAGTTAGAGCTAAGAGAATACTCAAAAGTAGAATCCAAAAAGATGTATTTATTGCATTTAATGTAATATGTAAAATCTGGAATCGGGCTTGTTTTATATTCATTGAATCATAAATGCTGCCGTCCAGAACTGGAATAACGTGGTAGTAAAAGTTGTAAAACATTGCCAAATATTGCATCAATGCTAATTTCCAGACTTTTTTTTAAATGCATTTTCCTTAATTATATCGTCTATTGTTTTATTATCAGTAATGCAATTTTCTTCGATGATTATGCTTGCATTTACTACAATAACTACATCACGTATGACTTTTTCTGAGCTTTAGGTGCCAGGCTCGTAATATATTCCTCTTCACTACTTGACATAGTGATAAACTTTTAAAATGAAAATTATTAACAAAAGACTCCTTTATTATATAAACTGAATAACTTCCAAAATATTGATTAATTTAAATTTTAAAAGCGTTCTACAGTTTTAAACGAAATCACCTCAAAATTGCAAAATTATTCATGAAACTAAAAATTAAAATTTCTATAAAAACATAAATAAAATAATATAATATAAAAGTCCAAAAAAACAATTAAATTATTTAATATAATTGTGTAAGTTTTGTATTCTTAATTTGAATATGTTTAATTAATAGAAATTTTCAAACTACGATAGTTAATTTTTATATTAAAAATGTAATATTTAGAGAAATGTTTAAATTTATTAATTAATATATTGGATTATTAGAAACTAGAAATAAATAGAGAAATAGAAATAAAAATATTGAGAAACAATAAAATAAAGCTATAAATAATATTTTGAAACAATTAATTAATAGGAAAAGTTAGTGATATTAGATGAATTTTTTTATATATAATAAAATATAATACAAAATAGCAATATAGCTTTATTTACTTAGGCGTTTTGCTAATAGGCAAACCTAGGCAACTATCTAGCAGCGCCAAACAAAGAAGGGCGCTTGAATTTTTATTTTCTTTGAAAGCATAACTGTTTTTATTTTTTATCACATAGTAAGAATTAATTTTAAATTTATTGATAATCATAATAAACTTATGTAATCGAGTTTAAAAATTGAAAGATGATCATATTAATATACATTAAAATTATTCATAACCATTAGTGCTTCTACTACCTAAGAATTCTACTACGAATTTAGCGCGATATTAAATTTTCATGAATTAATTTCTATGGTAAGCGATTTTTACATTTGAGTAGTTTATTTTTTTACAAAGCTATTGTTTTAAACTTTAGCTAGAACAAATTTAATGAAATGGCGTAAAAAACAACGGTTATCAAAATAGAAAACTAAAATAAGAAAAACAAAATAAACTAGATGGTTTTTTAATTAAAAAAACCCAGCAACAATAATTCCAGAACAGGTAAGTAGTGGTGTTTTTATTTTGGAAATACCTAACGAAACGGTAAATCACATCAGGATTCAAATAGATCGTGATCCTGCTACATGGCAACACTGTATTAACTATACTATTACATATTTATGTAATAATAATAATTACATTATTCAAAACATCCCTACAGATTTCTTGTCAACAAAGAAGGTTTATGCTGATAAAAATAGCAAGATAATTAAATGAAAGTGTTTTCCGAACCAGATTACGAAATGGTGAATTTATACGGTAAAATTATCTAGTATATTCGGAAAGTAACAAATCTATTTATTCTGCTCCTTGTCGATTGTTAGGAGGTGGTGCATCAGCACTGGCAAAAACAAGTTATTCTGATTGGAAAAATGTAACAGAATGTTTACACCCGTTTGCAGTGAACAAACGCATCTATAATGTAAAAATAAAATCAATATGTGTATATTATATAAATATACAAACTTACCTGTGTGTTGATTTTTAGCGTTGCAATGAACAAATGCATTTAATATAGAAAGTGAGAAAGTGGTAGAAAAATAAACTGACACACACAAACACAACACATACTAAAAAATGCATGCAAAATTTCGATATGTAGAATCGTTGTAATGAATAAACGCACTATAATAAATAAAACAGACATTTTTAGAATGTAAATGACATTTTAATGGCTATTGAAAATTGAATGATTTTTATAACTAAGCAAACATCTTTTTTAATGAAGAAAAAGAAACCAAAATCTTTAAATTTGTTTGTAAAATTTTAATATGAATTTAAATCTAAAATGGATTTTTTAAAATTATTTTTCCCGTATTCCTTTTATTTACACTATTTATAAATATACATTTACACTATTTATAAATAAAAATAAAATATTGTGCAGTGTAGGGTTAATTTATGTAAAACGAATTTCTTTCATTTGAATGACTTTCAAGGTACTTGTAGACATGAATTGTCTTATAAATTTACAAGCAAAAATAGAAAAAAATAATGTGAAAATATAATAATGTTTTTTTATGTATATAGACTGGCATTTTGGACATTTTCCATTATTTTTAAATTCTCAATTATAGTAAAATTATGTATTTGCAAAATTAATAAAATAGAAGGTTATTTGCAGTCAAAATGGACATATTCTATTTGCCATATTATTTTATAATATAATTAATATAATCAATCAATTAATTTTAATATAATATAATATTAATAATATTAATAATATTAATATAATATAATCAATTAATTTTAATAATAATTATCAAATGTTTGACACCAAATAAATGTAATTTCAAATGATGTAAAAAGAATATATAAAATTTATATAATATAAAAGTTTAATAATTTCATTAAATGTTTTATATGTACATAAACTGACATTTTTGAGATTTTCCATTATTTTTAAATTCTTAATTTCTCTTTTTTCATCATTTGAAATTACATTTATTTGGTGTCAAACATTTGATAATTATTATTAAAATTAATTGACAGAAAAAACGAAAATAAAATTATTTGCCAATTTGCCTATATTAAAGCTGTGTTATTAGTAAAAGTTAATACTGACGTTCAATATCAAAGTTGCTAAGAAACATTAAAATAATTTTCTCCTATCAATTCTAGTAATTTTTATTTTGTTAATATATGTATATATTTTATCTTCAATCAAAGTAAAATAAATGTCAGTCGTTTTAAATAAGTTCTAAATAATCGCTTTCAAACACAAAATCGTTGTGAAAGTTATAATCATTGTCAAAGATGTGAGTTGAATTTCTAAATACTGTATAAAAGTGTCTCGTTGGAGCAATTATTGTTTAATTGTATTTTGTTTCATTATAATTTATTTATGCACTACAACAATATCATGTCAAAACAAGTAGTTATATTTTTATCCATTTTGTAGTGATAACAGCTGATAAATAAAATACTAAAGGATAATCACAGATATTCGGTAAAACTTTTATTGAGTGTTAGTCAAATATTTTAACATTTAATCATTATTGATATCAAATTCAAACTTTGACTGAATGTTATAGATAAAATATATCTGATTTTTAATATATGGTAAATATTTAAAGATTTGCGTTTCGATAAATTTAAAAATATTTCAAAACTTATATAATGTCAATTTATTATCAAATAACACGTGAATTTTGATTATTAGCTCTAGTTTTTATATATTAGTCAATTATTGTTTTTATTTTCATTATTTCCGGTCATATTTTTATGTGAATATTGAGAGCTCACAGTCACATTCCTAAATGAATGTTTTTCAGATTGAGGTACTGGCACTTCGCATACAGTCATACGCCTCCTTCATGTTGACTGCATATATGACAGGTATTGATGGCTGTTTGTTTCTATTATGCAGCAACACAGCTTTCAGGCTGAATTTCTAACCATCAATGAACAGACGTTACTCACTTGAAATGTGTGTCAGTTTATAAGACGCAAAGAGATCATTCACGTTTCAGTAATTTTAGCAAGTAGCAATCGGTAATGTAATCACAGTGTTTGATTGTCATCGCCGACTCTGCCAAATCAATGCATTCGTGAGTTGAAACTTCGATTTCTGGTGAATTTTCATCGGATAAATTACTAATTGAAAACGACCGGACAGTTTCAGTTTTATCACAAACATATAGAAATTCATCTTTGTAAAATGGATCAACTATCCACTTAAAGTCAATAATTTCTAAAACTTCAACTGATTGATATTTATTAAACTTCATTTGATCAAGATTTAATTTCCATACGATTACATAACCACATGATTCCACACTTACAAGGAATGAGTTAGTTTCGATGACACTTAATTTAGTTATTGATTCTGAATGTCCACATAATATACCAATTTGTTAGCCATCTTCTAAACTCCATACACTGATAGTATCATCCATTACACCAGTGAATGCAACTCTCGATTTATTATCAAACTACTTTTAATGGAATAATTTCTTCAAATTCGTCCTCATCCAAGATCTGTTTCACATTCTTCAATTACTTTGTCATATTTACTATCACTAGCATTTTCAAAATCCATACCATTTTCCATTTCGGAATGATCAGGCAAAACGAATTTAAAAATCTTTATTTTCAAACAATTTACAAAATTTCAAAAAGTCACCTTTTAAAAAACAAAAACTTCGAATAAAAATCCAATCACATTCATACACCAAACGCCACTGAGAACCGTTTCCTATAATATAACAAAAAAATCAATAATCTTACATTATAGAAACATACATACTTACTTTGATTTCACGTTGATGTTCTTATTTAGAGGGCAGTCAGATACAGCTTATACTATAAAAATCTGAAAAGTGGAAGAAAAATTAAAAACTGCACACAGACACAACACATACTAAAAAATAAACAAACTTTTGATTCATCGAAATGCACCGCTGAGATACGTTTCTATAATAATTCTATTTTAGACAATTTTTAGAAATTAAAAGATCGCTGAAAATTTTTAAAAATATATTTTTAAAGAAATTTTAAAGAGCAGATGAATTTGGTTCAATGTCTTTTCAATCCAAATTTGCTTTCCTGAAAGAAGCCCCTTATATTGAGCTCAGAAAAAAATTTTAAAAAATTATTTTAATCATCGATTTTCACCAAAATGTTTTAGAAAAATACATATTTTTGGGGATTGATTGATTTATTTAATTAATTATAATTAAAAACATATCTGACTCACGTTTTTTCGAAATAATTCCAAAATACTTTAATAAATGAAATAAAATTCCTAAAAAAGCCTGAAAATTAATTAAAAATAATTTATAATTATATTGTTGATTAAAAGTAATATTTAAGAACTTAAATAATGATCTCATATCCATATTTTTAAAATTCGAGTCTTAAAATTTACTTTGATGCTGATGATTTACAACCAATTACAATTGGTAAATAAATTGGTGAGTGATTTTACACGCCAACCACCACTAAAAAGAACGTATCTCAGTGGTGTTTGGTGTATATCCAAAAATCGAAAACTCCAAAATTATATCAAATCGACACGATCCAAATATACATATTCCAAAATTAGAAAATAACCAATTCAAAACAAAATGTAAATCTCCTGGAAACATGTGGAAAGATTGATTTTAAATTATTTTTAAATAAATCTTTTAAAAGGAGAACTTATTTTTTATATATTTAAATTCAAATTTTTAAATAAATATATGAATATTTTATTAAGTTATTTATTCATATATTTGTTTATTATTTTAATTGTGTTAAATTATATTAATACTGTTATTGTAATAAAAAATTAAATAAACGAAATTGTTTAATAATAGTATTAAAATCATTTCATTTTTGAAAGATATGTCAACTGAATTTCAAATGAAAACATATATAATACAAATACTAAAATGGACGCTATAATTGCAAATTATATCAGATTACATTGAATATAATTGCAATGAAACGGCATAATCAATTTATTATTTATTTTTCTCTTCAATTTTAAAATTATTTAAATATTTAAATGAATATTTGTAATTTTTATAAATAACTAATTTATATAATAATAATATAATAATAATATCATTATTATTATTATTATTATTATTATTATTATTATTATTATTATTATTATTATTATTATTATTATTATTATTATTATTATTATTATTATTATTATTATTATTATTATTATTATTATTATTATTATAATTATTATTATTATTATTTCAGATATCGAGTATAAAATTAGTCATTCCAATTTTGACAAGACCAACTTTAAATGCTTATTATAAAAATGTTGGTAATTTATAATTTTTGAAATTATTTTTGAATAATATAATATTAAGTGGATATTTTCTAAAAATGCGTCTTTATTGAAAATAATGATAAAGTATCCGACAGAAAATGAGTTGTCTATATTTCCTGGAAATACTATACTTCATGCATCAAATGGGTTGGTAATCTGAATAACAATATTTTATGTGAATCTTTACTATTTTCAATAAATTTGACCATAAATAAAACCATATTCGTATCATTCAAAATAAAAATTGCCCGGAAATTGTTAAAGACTTTAATTTCTGTAATATATAACTTAAATTTATATAGACAATATCTATATTAAAATATAACAAAATAAACCCATTTAAATAATATTTTAATATATTTTTAATTTATTAAATATGACGAGGATTTAAATATGAAAAATACTATTTGTAGAGGCATATTTTTCACTATTTATTATGGCTGAGTTATTTATACAGTAAATTGTGATTATTTTGTGTGCTAAAGTTGTTAATAAAAATAAAGACTACAAAGACAAATTATATAAAACTTCAATTAATAAAATTTAAATTTAAAAAACAAAAAACTCCAATATATATATATATATATATATATATATATATATATATATATATATATATATATATATATATATATATATATATATATATATATATATATATATATATATATATATATATATATATATATATATATATATATATATATATATATATATATATATATATATATATATATTAACGATATGTATAGTGTTATTAATAAATACACATAATCATACCTTTACCGAAAGCAATATTTTTGAAACAACTTTAATTTGATTATGATTTCTTTTCATCTTTTCTCTGAAACCTACATTTAATGAACCAATGATTTCATTTCAAGTTTTGTCGCGAGTTCCCATCAAATTATGTGAATCTTGTCAATGTCGTTTATTCTTAATGCTTAGTTAATGTTGATGCATATAGATATGATATATTAGACAATTTGCAGATACTGTCATGTGGTTCCTTCAACACTATTTCTTTATTTTTAAATGACGAATATCTAAATATGCATTTGTCAGTTAGAATTATTTTTCTGTTTTCAAAGAACTTGAACGAAAATATGCTTATCTTTTCAATCTAGTTACTTCTCAAAAATAATACTTAAAATTATACTTAAATTATTTTTTTCTGATATTTCTATAATTAAATTTGATAAACTAATTTCAATTCTTCAATATAATATCAAAGATTTAAACAAACAACTAAAATAATGAAAATTATATATTCATATACAAAACTTTTGTTGTCTTAACATTTTTTGAAATTTCTATTTTAAATTTTGGGCACTCGAAATATACGATTTTATTATATTAAAATTTTAAGTTCATTTCTAATGTTTCAGAGCTTTTACATAATTATAAAGTAAACTAGACTAAAATTAATTAATTTGCAGTATTTTTCTTATTTTTTACCGGAGGGTGAAACATAAGTTTGAAATGAAGGCAAAATATTCTGTTTGTGACAATAATTGGTTAACTCTGTATTATATATTACTTGCTAATAATAATTTTTTTGTTAAATTATCTCATCAAAATGATGGAATTGTCTTCGAATTATTTAATACTGGAGACTTAGAAACTTTCATTTTCAAGTTCCAAAACTTGAAAAAGTATTATTAATAAATTAAAAATGAAATGAAACTTAACAAACATATAATTAGGTTCGGACACAATGACAGTGTCGCTGGTCAAGACATTCGGACAGTGCACTATTTAGGACCCCAAAAAGAAAAAGAAAATAAATTGAAAATAAAATATTTAATTAAAACAATTCAAAATTTCTATTCAGTATTAAATTAATAATCTAAATAAAATATTAGAAAATAATGAATTTATTGGATTTTAAAACAAAAACTAATTATTCTTTTAAAAAAAAAGAACTAATTTGAAAACTAAAAAATATTTAAAATATTAAATAAACAAATACGATGAACTTTATCTAAGCCCATTAATTATGTTAAATATATTCTTTTCATTCCAAGTACAAATGGCTCTTTTGGTAAATTATAGCAATATAAAAATGAAATTTGTTCACTAATATGTGCAGAATAATTAAATTCACTTTTTACATAATATACCTGCGTTTTTTTAATTTTTTTAATTTTTTATTATTAAAGTTTCCTGACTTTTAACTTTAACTGTTCTTTACACTTTTAAATATTGTTTCGAGTTCCAAAGTTTTTCTGGTATAAAGTAACTTTAAAATTTTTAAAACTCAAAATTAAATTTTATAGAACTGATTTGCAAATGAACATTATAAAATAATGCATTTCTAGAAATATAATTATGTTAAGTGAACTTAATAAATAATTGAAGGGGTATAATTTATAATTTGATCTGACAAAATCAGACAATTATATTTTTGATTATTTCTATAAGTATCTCAAAATCAAAAGGAATTTTAGCCTTTGATCATGTCTCATCACAATCAATTTAGAGAAAGTTTATAGAATTCTTGATATTATAAAATGTATGTATAAAAATATTAATAGTAAGAGTGTTTTAATTATATGGATAATATTTTATATTGACTTTAATGAAACAATTTTTCTATAACATTTAATATGCTAAGTTTTGGATATAAATTAAATTTAAATTATATTTATTAAAAAACTTGATTGAATCAGTAAAGAAATAAAATGGTATATTCGTACACAAAAACTTTTGTTATGTCTTAAAATATTTTGAATTTTTTATTTTAAATTTTGGGCACTCGAAATATACGATTTTATTTTAATAAAATTTTAAGTTCATTTCTAATTTTTCGGAGATTTTAATTTAAATTAAATAGAATTTTTTTAAGTAGAATTTTATTACAAATTTTATTTTGATTGTTTTAATGAAATATTGTCTAAAGGGCATGAATTATTTGAACATTTTAAACATTAAGCATTTTATGTGACTTTTTACATTGAATATGAAAGTTATAATTTTAGTTTTGAAATTAAGTTAAAGTTTAATTTTGAGTAAATATTCAAATGAATTTTTTATTTCATTTTGAAATAAAAATGACTAAAGAAGAAAAGCGTCTCATTTGAAAGATTTTTTTCATATTCAAAAATTTAACTTGAAAAATCTCTAAAAATTCTTTTCCTATATTTGTAAATGTATTTATTATATTTGATGATTTTTTATTTGATTTCAATAAATTTATTAATTCATTTAGACTGTCGACTTATTCTGATTTAGCACAATACGTTCCTGAGAAAAATTCTATAAGTAAATTTAATAATTCTCTCATTTTGTAACTGATGAAAATTAGTTTTATCTAATCTTCTTTTGCAATGGCCGTTTTTTTCTTCCGATACTACGATTCCAAAGTAAGATTGTTATAATAAAATTATTATTTTACAACCAACAGAAGTATTTGTTTTAATAATGGTGCATATTTTTATCTATTGTCATTTTCCTAGAAAGTACTCCTAATTTAAATGTTATTTGTATATTTAGAAGTTTTTAAAGTCGAATTTTTAAACAAATTATTGAAATGAACTCCCGAATTTATTTAAGAGAAAGTAACATGTATTTATTTATACTCTGTGACGTAGAAATACAAAAATTAACATTAAAAATTTAACGGTTTTAAAATATTTTTCCTTGTAAACTTGAAATAAAATATTTGAAATTTTTGAAATTACACTAGTAAAATTCAACATTTATATATTTTATATAAATTTTTTCAATGAATTTCATTATTAAACTATTTATTTAAAATTTCGTTTTCTTAATAATTTGATATATAATATATCGTTTCCTTTTGCTTTGACGTATTATGTCTTATTTTTGATTGATACAGCGCTACATTTATTTTCAATTATCTTTTTTACATATTTAAAAAAAAATTATTTTTATTAGATTTTTTAATATTTTATTTATATTAAAAATTAAATTAAAATAACTGTATTAAATTAAGAATAATATCTGTATTAAATAACGAATGTAATAATTTTTTACTTATAATTAATAGATAATTAGGCAACGGATACAACCGGTCCACAATTAGGCATATTTATTTGTCAAATAAAAAAATAATTAATCATTGTATAAACGAAAATTCCAAATAAATTAAAATGTATTAATTGTAAATAAATTATCTTAATCTTTATTATTAAAAAATAAGGCTGATCATTAATTATGCGGAATGTTTTCTAAATATAGAGGTTATTTTTAAATTTTCAATGACAAAATTGTAATTAATTATCAATGTAAGTTCAGATTTTTAGTTTTTGTCTTATTGAATGCTTGTAAATTTGGCAAATATATTTCCATATGGATAATTGTAATCTGTTAAAATATTTAAATGTTGTATTTTGTTGTTTAGCCAAAACAAATTCGAGGTTTCATAAATAAGTTTAAAATTATTAAATACATCTAAGTTTGACAAATTAACATTCTGACAAATTAACATTCTATACGGTAAGGGTTAAAGGGTCAATGATAAAGAGTCAAGCAATTTTTAAATACCAGTGTTATCCACAATCTTTTCACATCTGTATATTAAATAAATTTTAAAAATTTTAAATAAAAATCTCAGTGATGATAAAAAAAGATTTTTTTTAAAATAATTTATTTGGAATTATTTTAATGTATATTTCGATTATAACCGACTGTTAATGAAACTTAATTTATGGTTATTACTTTATGTATTTAAAACAATTTTTAAAACAATACACACGTGTTCATTTAAATACAATATATTTTATTAAGTCGGACATTATAAAAATTTAGATATTATAAAATTTGTATGTGACAATAGCGCTTGTCTTTACTGTACGTTGTTTTTAAAGGAAATCGGCTATTATAAAATTTGGATATAAGTTTTTTCTGATAAGAGGCATTTCTTTTTATCCGGAAAAAACTGGGTTACATAGGAAATTAATTTTTCGATCTTTTGTCATAATTAAAATAAAAAAATATCGAAAAAATGAAACAGATCTAACAGGTGACTAAGATAGATGATTTTACTGAAACTATTTAAAATTTTCCTTAAATTTTTAGACATTTATAGTTTTACACTAGTGAACGTTGAAAGAATGTTATTTTATATGATTTATAAATCGAATTGAGATATTTTTTCTTTAGCGAGTTTCAACATTTTTTGTGTGACTAAAACACATTTATTCGTATAGGTTATACCAATATGATTCATATAGTATATAAATCAATTAATAAAATTAAATTAAAATATTTTAAAGAAATATTTAAAAGATTTACATACTAAATTGATTTAAATTAGTGCAATTTAGAATTTTCAAAAATATTTCTAAAATTATTAAAAGATATTTCTCTCTATTTTAATTTGAAATAGAAGAGTAAATAATAAATTATTAATATTTAATTTTTTTTAAAAAGAATTAGAAACCATTAGCGATGAAAAAATTGCATTAATTTGAACTATGTTTATAAAGTATAATTTAATATTTGTTAATACTCTTTTGAGAATTATCTTCAAGTACTGCAGACATTTTGTACCTGTTTATTTGCAATAAATTGTATTTTTAATAAATTCTAAAATTATGTTTGTAAATACTTTTCGTTTATTAGATATTTAGAATTTGCATCTCTTGGACTATGGCTGGCAAAATCAATTACAGACGTCTTGAGTTATAAAGGTTATTTTAGAAAATTTTTAATTATTTAACTATTTTTTTAAACTTCATTTTTCATCAATAGAAATCACTTAAATTTAGATGTTTTCTGAAATTTTAAACTTGAAATAGTCCTTTTATTCATAATTATTAAGCGTGGTCTTGAGACATTTGATTTTTTAATGTAAAAGTACAATACAATTAAGTTAGAAATAAAATAGAAATAAAATTCATTAAAACTTCTCGAAGTTCTAAAATGGAAATAAAAAGACACTTGATTAAATTAATTCACCAGTTGCTTGAAATTTAATTTTCCCATTCTTATTTACTGAAATGTATATTTAGTAAAAGGTAATCACAATATAATTAAAAAATAACCTATCATATATAAATCCTTTCTCTATTTATCAGATTTAAATTAATAAATTATATTAATTAGTATAAATAAATAAATGTAATCCTACTCCTATGAATGTTAGCTTTAAAATGTTTTAACATATTTTGTATTTAGCTTCTCATTTTTCAAATAGCGGCCGAAAATTGAAGTACCCTATAAATATGACATTTGAAAGTCTAATCCACAAAGATCTGGTAAGTTCTTATTTATCATTTGTTTGCTTTTGAAACTGATTTAAACAGTTTCCTTTTTCTAAATATTCTCATCAAATCAAAGAATTTAAAAATGTCAAGTCAATGAAATCAATTTTGACAATTCAAGTCGTAGAATCTGCTTATGAGAATTTTCAGAAAAATCTTTTCGCTAAAGAATATATTCTTCCCCATCTAAATTACTCAAATTTACAAACAATGTTTATAAGATTGGCTCAGGTGATTATTTCGTTTGTCTTTATTTTTCATGAATAAACTAAAGAATAAGAATAATATAATACTTGTAATTGAATTATTAAATATTTAAATACTAGATTAAAATAAATTGGTTGTTCGTCCTTTTTATAAAATAATATTATCTATAATAAAAAAATCAAAAGGTTTATATTATAGAACACACCAACTTACTTTTTTGCTGATTTTTAATATTGCATGGAATAAAATTATTTTAAATTATTTAATGCCTAATTCAATGTTTTAAATTCAATTTTTTTCGAGAAAATAAAGAGATAAAATGGTAAATGACGAAGACAAATTTAATTTTAGGTCTTTCGTAATACATAAAGTATAATTTACAAATTTAAAGAGTTAAATTTTAAAAAGTCAACATTAAAACGTAAAAATATTATTATTGTATGAATATTCACCATTTTCTCAATATATAAAAATAAAATGAAAATATTTGGCGAATAATATAAATAAAGTAAATTTAAATTTAAATTATTAAAACTTTATTTAAATTGTAAAAATTCGAAAAAAGATTTTGTAAATTCATAATTTCAAAATAAGATATGGATGAGTTTTTTCTATAAAACCTGGTGTAGAAATAATTAATTAGATATAATAATAATTATGAATTTAAGAACAAATTCACTTGAAAAAGGCAGTGCCGAATTTTCGTGAATATTAAAATCATCGATATATTTACTGATTCATAGCCAAGGTTTTTAATAAATACAATATAATAATAAGTATTAAAAGATTATAATAATTATAAATATCCATAATATTTGAAATGCCCACTTTTCGCTAGTAATAGTAGTCTCAGAATTATTCGTACAACTAGATTCTATCTGCGCCATAAAGAATTGTAAAAGAATTGCAAAAGAATTTGAATAAAAATTGTATGTGTTCTTCTTTGAAATTTAAACTTCATAATTAAAATTTTGCAAAATTGAAACGGGCAACAAAAGAATTGTGACAAAATAGAGAACTTACTAACATCCTCGCCATGTTATTTCAAATGAAATATTTTCAATAAATTTAATTAGAGAAAATTTAAGTCAAAGATATTTAAAAATTTTAAAAATGAACTCAGTTAAACTGATTATTTTAAAAAATATAAGATCAAGTTATATTGTAAAAATAGATATTCAATGAAAAAATGATTATTATCCAATGCACATCATTATAACAAGGCAAAGTAGCAATTTGACAAAATTGTTTAAAACACGGTAATAATATGGATATTTATCACTAGATTTACTGACATTAAATGACAATTTGACGGGTGTCCGTAAAAATAGGTATATACAATACATTTCCGCTAAACTAAAAGGGCGACAAAAAAAAGGATAGTGATATATTCTCGTATCATTATATCATTAATAACCAACATAAAAAAATTGGAAAATATAATATTTCTGTTGTATTTTTAATTTTAAAAATTGAATTCGTCAAATTGACGGGTTCCGTAAATCTAATGTTAATGATTTTTTGCAAAATTAGTTATACATTTTGAATGAAAAATTTATTGAAATCTATTTGAATGAGAAATCCATTTATGTTAATGAGATTTTTCAAAAATAAAATAATTTATTTTCTCAACATTTTCGCCAGTAGCTTTTGTGTTTATTACAATGTGTATTATTGGTAGACAGTAATATGGTATACAGAGTAGACTTTGATGTAAATAGTTATAATACATACCTGAGAAAATGTGGTTTAATTTAGGTAGATATATTTATATAATTAAACATACATTTTGCTATTTTCATCAACCAAAAAATAGTATTATTATTATTCAAATGTCATTTATTTTATCAATATCGATTTAAATTTGTTGATTTATGTCATAAACCAAATGTAAACATAATTATAATTTTGTCATTAATTAGGTATTGAATTTGATTTTATATATTTATTTTATTCTAGTCATGCCATATCCACCCTGTGTGGGTGTGAAAAACACAGATAAATCAATAACTAATATATTGTTTGTTTAAATTAGATAAAAATCAATATAAATGATTGTCAGTTAATGTATTAGTGTGTAAATAAAAGTGACCTGTAAATTTAAGAAAAACGTATTTTAAATTTAGGTCTATAATGATTCTTTGAATTAAAAAACCACTATTGTAAGAAAAAATCATTTTCATCACTGCATTTTATTTTATTTTATATTGAAGTACAATTTTCAAGTTTATAAAACAATTGTAGTTTACTCAAGTAGGAAATATTTTGCTCATTGAATTATCTCATTGCATATTTTAGCTATTGCAAATAAAATTAAATGGCTAAAAATAAACAAGATTTAGATTTTATTTATTGTTTGTAATTAATTTTAATTGTAATAAAAATGAAGACGCAAACCATATTTGAATATAATTTGGAATTTGTGTGTTTATTTTATTAGCGAATTTTAAATTTTAATTTTAAACTTAATAGATCAAGTTTATAGTAAGTCAGAAAAAATTTGTTCTTATATATACTTCTTCTTATATATATATATATATATATATATATATATATATATATATATATATATATATATATATATATATATATATATATATATATATATATATATATATATATATATATATATATATATATATATATATATATATATATATATATATATATATATATATATATATATATATATATATATATATATATATATATATATATATATATATATATATATATATATATATATATATATATATCGTGTTTTAATTAAAAAAACAATTAAAACAATTAAGTAGAATATTTTTTAATTAGTTAGTAGCAAAACATTTATAGATTTCTACATCAAAAAATTAAAAAGTAACTAAATTTTGAAAGTGAAATCATATAAAACATCTTTTATGTATCTTTTTACCAGGTCGCCTTATATTATTGTTTTTATAATTTTAATATTAAATTTTACTTTAATGAAAATTTGTTCGTTGTTTAAAAATATCATACTAAGATTTAAAAATGATACTTCATAAATAATCTGGTCTAATTTTTTTTTAAATTGACTTTTAAAGTGTTGATTTTTATTGTGATTTTGAAAATATGTTTTTATTGTTTTCAAGTTTTATTAATTTTTATTTTAATATTGTAAACATGTTTTTATTGTTTTTAATTTAAATTACTTTATTATTTGAATTTTTCTAAGACATGTTGTTAATGTCTTCAATTATAATATTAATAATAATAATAATAATAATAATAATAATAATAATAATAATAATAATAATAATAATAATAATAATAATAATAATAATAATAATAATAATAATAATATAATAATAATAATAATAATAATAATAATAATAATAATAATAATAATAATAATAATAATAATAATAATAATAATAATAATGAAATAATTATTAAAAGTAATTAAATAAGACTTAAACATTTACTACATACGATGCAAAACTTTTATACATAAATATGTAATTCTAAGTCCAGTGACTATTTTCATAAATTTTTTATATTTTAGAATATTTTCTATCTATTTCCTTGATTTTGTTGCATTTTGATTAAAGATTCCCAGCCACTATTTTCTTCTACCCATAAGGAAACTTTTGATTTAATTATCTGTATAATAATATTAATAATAATTAAAAAATAAAAAGTAAAATACTTCTAATGACCATTTAAAATAATAAAAAAGTCAGAGCCAGATCTGATTATCATATTCTTCATATAGAGGAAGCCCATTACTATTCTGCTAAATTTGATTTCATTATCGAATATTATGTTGAAAACCTTCGTGGTCGATCGCATTTTCTGTTCTGGTGTTTTCAAGTTGAGTATAAGTAACATTGAATTGGCTGAATGTTAACTATCTTCTCGACATGTTAGACAAACTACTGAAAGTTCTTGATAATTTCCTCATTTTGATTATTTGAAATTAATCCGTTGAAATTAATAATTGAATATTACCATAGTTTAAGACATTTTATAAATAATGTTTAAAGTGATCATCTATTTTTATTAATAATTTTGAGTTTCAATATGAATTGGATTAGTTTATTTCTTACTATTATCCTCTGAATAACAGTTATGTACAATACACGTCCAATGCAGGTGCATAAAGAACAATGACAATTGCAATGTAAGTGAATGACGGACATGTAGATATAACGTTATCGTTGGAAATGTGTGTATATTTTGTATATTTTGTATATAATTTGTGTATAATTTGTGATTTTCCTCTTAAATTTCCTCTAAAATCTCTTCATATACAGATACACACACGCAATATTGAACCCTAGACTTTTCATAAATTTTAACAAAATTACATGTATTTTCTTAAATAATGTTGAAACATCCCTTATCTACATAAAAACTGAAAAATTCCGTGAAAACCATTGAAAATCGTTAAAAATCAATAAATTTGATTTGACCTACTTATTTTTGATTTTACTTAAAGCGGTGGCCTATTTTTAAAGTCGATTTGACCTACATAAAAGTGAAATATTTCATGAAAATACCTTGAAATCATGAAAAATCATAAAATTTGAGTTGACCTCAAAACATTTTATGAAGTTTAAATACCACACACGCGCACATAAACACACTAACACATCGAAGTGGAGTTTATGGCACTAGAACTTGAAATTTTAAAGAATATTTGAATTTTGAAAAAAGATTTTGATAATATTAAAATTATAAAAACAATAATATAAGGCGACCTGTATATGAATTTGAAAATTATTGGAAACCGTGAGATTTTGCATATAAAACACTTCAACCTGTGTTTTATTGATTGATTATTTTTTGAAAAACAATTCTATATGAAGAATATTGATATGAATCATAAATTAAATCCTACTTTTATTAAAATAACTGCTATTTTTGAATAATTACTATTCTGTACATTAAAAGTAATAATAAGAATAATTATTTAATATAATTTATAATCGCTGTTAATTCTAAGCCTCAGTGATAATTTTGCCAATTTCAGCGTATCAAAATTACAAGATTTTTTCTGTATTAATAAATATTTTTCTTTTTTAATTTTGAAGAAAAATTATAAATGCTGAAGATTCAACTTTAATTGAATCAGTAAAGTTTCATTTCTAAATATTTTATTTTGAGGTGTATATTGTAGTTTTAAACTATTATTAGGCACTATTAAACAATTGAAAAGTTTGTAATTATATAGCAATTTTTAAGCTTTAGGATAATTGATGTAATTAATTTAACTTTTAATTATAAATCTAATATTAATAACATTTTATGTATACATGTAAATTTTTAAATACAGAATATTAATTGTATAAATTTTCTAAAACATATAAATTTTTTAAAAAGATTTAAAAATTTAATACTTTGTTTTATTATTTTCAAAATAATATTCGATTTTAACGGAAATTTTTATTTACTTTCTTTCAAAGACTTTTTCTTTAGAAAATATATTCAACAATTATTTATGGATAAAATATTTTTTATGTATTTGTTGAAGAATACGAAAATTTAATTTATTTTGATCTATTTGAGTATGATTAGACCATTAAGGTTGTCATTTATTATCAAAAATTATTCCTTTCAAATAAACAAATATCCCAATCACCAACAATTTTTAATATAAAAATGGCAATCTTATATTAATGCAATACGAAATCATATACTGCAAAGAATATACGACAAAAATTAAGAAGATAGAATGGAAACCTTTCCTTATTTACCATGTATCCTAAATACTACCACGGTCTAATCATTATTTCTTTAAATTTATCTAGTTTTATTTGTCTAGTAAAAGATTTTATTAATATAAATATGTCGAAACTGGATTAAAAGACTATTTTTAATATTAAAAGCGAAGAATTTTACAAAAACATTATGTTTTTAGGTGTGAAGAAAGGTTAGATACTAATGAAATTTACATTTATTATGATAATTGAACATATTTTTATTTAAATAAAGTATCAGTTTTAAATGAAAATGTGATATTAATTTTATAAATAATGATAATGCATAAGTAATATTTTTTTTAGTTATATTATCTATTTATAATATTTTTTTATTAATATTAGAACTTTTATCTTTTTTACTTTTATTAAATGATTTTTTTAATTAAATTAGAAGTCTACACCAATTTAATGTATAATGAGTTAATAATAATTATTAATCATTATTTTACAAAAGCTAAGTCGATAATTTGTGATTGGATTTTAAATTGAATTAATTAATTGTCATTGAAAAAATAATAAATTAATTAAAATAAATTAAATTGTGATATTTTTTAATAAAATATCAGAAAAGAATACAACATTACTAATGTATTTTTGGTTTTTATTAGTTCATTATTTTCATTAAATTTGACATCAAATTACCAAATAACAACAACGTGATATAAATGCAATAAATTGAAAAATTATTTAATATAAATTAATTGATTTAATTTAAGCTGTTATTTACTTGAGTAAATAGTAATCAGTTTGCTAAATAATTTGAATAAAATATTTTTCCTGAATAATGTTTTTGCTACGTTCCATTAAAATGAATATTAATTGAAAACCATTTTAAAACAAATTCGTAGTTAAATAATTCATCTCATATTTAATGCACTGTCGCAATTAAAGTGTTACTTTTCTTTCGCATGATCTATTGTTCTACTTCGATGAATTAATTTTGTTTTAATACAAATTTGTATTAATATAGGTAAAATTTATCAAAGCTATGGAATAATAATAAGTCTTCCTTATTTAAAGTAATTTTTGAAATAATGTACCAAATATTATTTAAAATTTAATATTATTAATAACAATATTAATAATAATTTATTATAAAATTAGTGCGCCTCTTATTTAAAATTATACGTGCATATATTGTTAAAAAGTTATGTTACTTTCAAATTTATTTATAGAAATTTTTCTTAAAGACCAAATTTTATTAAACAGTTTTCTTAATTCTAAAGAAATATTTCTATCGTTATTTTAAACAGACGTTTTTTGTCTTTTAAAATGTTGAAATAATTAATTGTTTTCATTAAATATTTTACGTATAATAATTTATTAATAAATAAGGTCATTAAATTAATATTTTAATTTAATAAGTTTATAAGGAGAGGTAAATAGTATTTTGTAATAATTATAATCATTTTTATTCAGCCAGGTCATGATGACCTCAGTGTATGAAAAGTAGAATTGGATAAGTGTAAAATGTTGTTTTCATGATTTTTCATTTAGAAATGTGCAATAAGTGTACATATCTAAGGAATTTTGAAATAAAAAGTAATATTTATAGTCAAATTGAAACAAAATACGTCAAGTTAAGAAAATAATTTAAAATGACAAGCGAGCATTTTTGAAACTTTAAGCTATTTCATAATAAATTTTTAAATTTTTTTGTTAATCTTTGATCTGTTTTTTTATATTTTATTTATTTCCTCTATGACCACAGATAAAAATTTAATTGGCCTATATAACACAAATTTTAAGAACTGATTTTATCAAGTATTATTTAGAAATTATTAATTTATCATATTTTTTTTAAATTAACATTTATATTTTCGTAGAATTAAGAACAATAGAAAAACAGAAAATTGTATTGCATCAAATTTTCCGTGTAAAATATTTTCGTCACCTCAATTATCGAATGTCAAAACAATTGTTACATAGTAAAATTAATTTTTTATCTATAATTATAAATGAAAATAAATAAAATATTAAAACAAAATATATCAAAAGTGAAAAAGTAAAGGATTTTACTGATAGAAAATTATACATTCAACTATTATGAAAATTATTGATATCAATTTTTGCTATTTAAACAATTATTAATATTTATTTGAAAAATTATGAATTTAGACCTTTATTTAAATATTATCAATTTATAGCATTTTTATTATTTCAACACAATGAAGTATGGAATAAAATTAACAAATAAAATTTGGAAATTGAATTGATGAATTAAATTTAATTGATGGTAAAATCGATAATTCACTTGTTGGAATATTTTCCTAATGAAATTAATTTTGACTGAATTGCGTGTAGAAATTTTTAATCAATATTTTTATTTCCACCAAAAATAGAAATTTGATTTTTTTTTCCTCGAATTACAAATGAAATTTTCTTTTCATAATTTTGCAATACGAATTTTTCTGGAATTAATTGATGCTGATTTCTTTTTTGATTTGATTGTAGAATTACTGTTCAAAAATTCGACCCGAATATCAGTCATGGTTGAATCAAACTGACACGATCACTGAAGCGGAAAATCTGAAAATCATGATGCTTCTCAAATCATATAGAAATGTCTACAAATGCGATTCCATTAAAAATGAAGAAAATACCGATTGAAAAATGAATTTGTTTGTAAACATTTTATTTATTTTTTTAATAATAAATGCTTTTAATGAAGTCAGGAATTTTATATTATCTCCTTTCTAATATAATCTTCAGTTATAATTTTTTATTTTCTGTTGGTAAACATATTTAATATCGATAAAGTTTGTAAAATAAACATAAACAATTTACATATTTGTTTAATATTGTAGTTTGTTTTATGACTATAAATAAAATTCAAATTTTATTTTGCCAAATTATTTAAAGTTTAATGAGTTTTATGTATGTTTTGTTGATATTAATTTACGAAAAAATGTGTTATTGATTAAATATGATGTATAATAATAATAATAATAATAATAATAATAATAATAATAATAATAATAATAATAATAATAATAATAATAATAATAATAATAATAATAATAATAATAATAATAATAATAATAATAATAATAATAATAATAATAATAATAATAATAATAATAATAATAATAATAATAGTAATAATAATAATAATAATAATAATAATAATAATAATAATAATAAAAATAATAATAATAATAATAATAATTCACACAACTTTATATGAATAAATTTTATTGAAAAAATTAAAACCATGCAGAAATTCTAGCATTATCAAATTACCATTTTGGCAACATTACATCATTGAGATTGACTTTTTATCCTTTCTATATGCTTCATGATGATGCTTCATGAAATCTGGTATAGCGTCTATTGATATTGTGAATATGTTTTTACTGATTGCGTTTAAATATTTTTTTATTGAACAGCATTTTTTTCACTATATTTCTAGCAATATTGAATCTTTCTCAAATTTTAAATGGATTTGAGTACTTGTATTCAATTCTATTTAATAAAAATACATTTTCTGTATGCGATAAATTTGAAAAGACTTGATATTGTTGATTGAATCTTTATATGTTCTAATTGGCTTGACTATATCATTCTTATTTTCATTTGGATTGTACCGAATGTTGCTAAAATTCCCATGCTAGAAGTCCCATGTGTACAACTAACCAAATTTATGTATTTACGTTACTTTTTTATTTATAATTTTCTCGCAAATCTTTTCAATCAAATTATAATAATTGTAGGTTTAGTACTAAGCTTGACTATTAAATCACTTGCAAATAAGTTTATGTTTATGTTTATAAAACAAGTTTCTAATTGATATTCTATAACAACTATAAGGATATCAACAGTCACGTTACTCGACCCATTACCGACTGAATGAATTGCTTCTGAGTATTAGCTAGCCACTGCGCATTTATTACAAGCGACAACTAGTGACATTTTCAAATTTTTGTCAGGGTTCTATTTTACTCTTTCTATTATATTAAAAAATTGTAATGATAATTTAATGTGAGAGAAAAAGTGAAGCGAGCAAGGGGCATCAAAATATATTAGAAATATCCTGAAAACCATGTATACAGTAAAATATACAGCCAAACAAGGAGATCACCTTGATCGGTCTTGCACTAGTATTTTACAAAACTGGGAAACCTTACCGAGAGATCGACAATGAGTTCTTTACTTTTGGAATTTACCGTTTTATTATCATCTTTAAAATTTCATTCGTTTTTGAACTCCGATTCTTTTAGAATTTATTGTTCTCGACAATTTTCATTAGTCTATGTCTGTGAGTATCCTGTTACTCACGTTGCTAAAATATTTTTAATTATAAAGCTTAATAAATCAATTAATTTTCAATATATTATTTCAAAATTTTATGTTAATGAATAAAATCGAGTTTATTTTTTTTAACCTTTTCGCACCGATTATCGTATATACCGTGAAATAAAATCGTGACAAATAGTCGAAGGCCATATTTATCCGATTTCATTATATTTAAGCGACGAATACCCGACACTTCCGTTTTTTGTGTTAGATATATTAGTATATTTGTGTTTAAAGGCAAGTTTAAACTTGTCTGTTATTTTATTTGTCATGTGTGAATCTGGCATTAGTAGTCCTTATTTCATAGTGGGCACACGAACCGTACGATTCTGAAAACCTCCGTCTTATATGCAATATTTAATAAGAAAATATCACGTCGCGAAAAGGTTAAATATTCTTTTTTTATTGTGTGTATGTACTATGAAATCTGTATTTGTTGTGAACAGAGCTGTGATCCTGACACTTACTCCGGTTTTTATTTTATAATTTGTTACGTCTACCTAATTTATTTACTTGTTGATAATAAAAAGAATTGCTTCAAATAAATCAGCGTTTATGGAAGCTCTTAAATTAAGATTTAATAATTTTATGTGTGGAACATAAACGCTTTAATGAAACTTGCGTCGTTATATTTTCTCTTGTTTGTCAAGGTAATTTTCAAAACCTTAACTGAATGTTTATCACCAAGTAATTTATTCGGTGATGTGTACAGGTATCTTCGAAAACGTAAATTTTCCGCATAAAAGGATTTTTGAGTACATGTTACAGTATTAGATTTCTAAAACTACTTCTCTCTAATGATACTCTAACTTTATTTCCTATTTCCGATTTTCATTTTAGGGGTCATAATAACAGTAACTTCATTATTTGCAAGATAATTAGTTAAAGGCGATATGTGGTTATCACCTGCTATTTTTTTCATCAAATTAAGAATCTGTCCCAAATAGTCCCATGTACAGTAATGTTGTTGATTAAAGAAAATATGAAAAAGAATCGGAGTCTGCTGTGGTTAAAGAAAACATAAAATCCCATGTTGTAAAGTTAGAGTATAAGAAAGAAGACTTCTCTTTCCAATAAACGATTTAGTATTTTTATATATTTTGCCTTCCAACTATTATCATTTTTATAAATAAGTCACCGGTATCTTTATAAAATATTATTCCTATAATCATCATTCTAATGAAGGGGTTTTAATTTTAGACCTGAGACGATTTGATCAAGTTTAAGCAGTAGGAAGTTCACTCTTTTGTTTGCTTTCAAAAATAAGTTCTTCATTCAACAATTCATGATGGACTTAGATCTGTTTATCCGGCATTTGGATTTTGGATATTTTACCTGCATTATCTTTATTGCTTTGAAGTTCACTCATGATAAGGTAGAAGACAATAATGTATATAAAAATTAGAAATTATCAGATAATTGGAGTAATGTTTCAAAATTACCAAATATAAATCACAACTTGGAATATGTTTATTCGCATAGTATTAAAACAAAATATTTTTCACGAAAAAAATCAATTATTCATCAAACAGTGCCACAACCAAAAAAAGGGTTAGACCATCGAATACAATTTACGTGTTGACAACCATGGACGCACAAACAATCCTTCAACAACAGATTAAAGATATAGCACATGCACATAAAAGAGAACCGTGGCAATCATGGAGCAATAATGAAAATCGGTGGACATGTGTTTAAAACAAAATGGCAACCTAATAATGATACCATATCCCAATTACCACATTGATGAAATTTGATTTTGTCTGACATAAATTCATAAAACATTTTTCTTTGCTTTTCATACATAATGAATTTATGTCCTTTGGTAATAAATATTACCACAGAATCCGTTGATGTTTTATGACTCCGGCTCCGATTCCACAGTCTTAGTTATGAGACGTTTCAGTTTCCGACGTAATTTCCAAGAACGCGACCCAACTCACAGCGTGGCTTTGGTGATATTATTTCTGATTTTGAAGGGCGTTTGTCATAATATTTAATTTTTTAACTTATAATTTAAGTAAAAAATGCATTATGTTTGATATGATTTGTGAGCATTTTTCTCTGTTTATTTTCTTTCTTTAAACATTTATCTTTAAAATCTTAATGGTAAATAAATGTTATTTAACTTTTTCAAATCGGAATTTTTGAAAACTTATTCATAATAGTTAAAAAAATTATTTTAACCTATTTGTTAAATACTATTTCTATGAAATTTTTAAATAGATAATAAGATTTTATTTTGTTATTATTTTATTTTTCTAATAAAATAAATGTTTTATTATTATTACCATTATTATTATTATTATTATTATTATTATTATTATTATTATTATTATTATTATTATTATTATTATTATTATTATTATTATTATTATTATTATTATTATTATTATTATTATTATTATTATTATTATTATTATTATTATTATTATTATTATTATTATTATTATTATTATTATTATTATTATTATTATTATTATTATTATTATTATTATTATTATTATTATTATTATTATTATTATTATTATTATTATTATTATTATATAGTAGTAGTAATAGTAGTAGTAAAGTGATGATTTCTTGATAATAGCATTAATTAAATTTTAAACAATTAAATGATAATTTAAGCCTTTTGCTGCGAAGTATTTATTTAAAAACACTGAAGAATTTTCAACTATAAAAATAGTCCTTTTCAATTTGTTATAGTTGAAAATTCTTTTATTTTATTAAATATATACTTCGCGGCAAAAGGCTTAAATTTTCATTTAATTGTTTATTATTATGATTATTATGATTTTATAATTATTATATTATTATTATTATTATTACCACTGAATTATCGAGAAAAGTATGTACGCATAGACAAATGATGTGAAAAACTTCTAGTCGAGACCTAGGCGACCTTCCATTTATGTCATACCTCTGAATTGTAAGAAACACAAAAAAAGAAAGTGTAAATATCATTATAAATGATTATTATAAATATATATTACGTGTGTTCCTTAGCAAAATAAAGTTCATATATACAATAAAAATACCGAATATATATTTTTCTGTAAAATTTGAAAATGTCAGTGATGAAAATTTGTGTTTTATAGACAAAATATTGATTTACAGTTGGAAAATATGTGATGATAAACAAAATGCAAACTATTATAATGCGAAATCACATTCATAATAACTGGTAAGTTTGTTTTTTATCTAAAAACTTGACAAGAGCTTTATTTGTAAAGAAAATCAAAACAATACTATAAAATCTCATTTACTTCATACATTTATTCGCTTTTATTGTTTGCAGATATTTGGTAATATTTTCCGATTGTCGTACTGAGCAGATACCACTTTCAAAGACATCTAAAATAAAATATTGTCATTTATAATATATAAAAATTTTATAATTTATATATATATATATATATATATATATATATATATATATATATATATATATATATATATATATATATATATATATATATATATATATATATATATATATATATATATATGTTCAGTCAGGTCACGGATAGCGCAAAGAGCGTTTTCTGTACCTGGAGGAATTGTTGTGCTAGCTATAGGAAGGCTATTAACAGATAGGCCTGTAGTGCACCTAATGGGACAATTTCATGAATTTTGTCTGCCATTTTGGCAAGCTCGTGAATGGAAGACCACCACAATATTCTAAGGACATAACGTAATAATGTTTTGGAAAACGAATTTATTTTTTAACTCATAAAATTATATTTTTTTAAATGTTTTTCCGCACTGATTTCAAAAAAAAATATCTTAAATTCTTTGACACTATTTTATTAAGTTTCGCAATTTCGGATTTTATCACATAAAACATATTAATTTTAAATTGTCAGTAGATCCAGAGTAATGAAACATACCATTTGGTAGCAGTTAGAGAAATTACAATATGCTCACTTCTGTTATAATCATGATAATATATTTTCATTAAATATATTTTCTTTCTCCTATGTTAAGTAACTGCTTCCCACTGACGTAAACATCAATTTTAAACTAAGTACAAATTTTCTTAGGTTATTATCCTAGTGGAAATACTCACCGTACCCATCACTTATTTTACTAGGGTTCAATAGAAAAATATTGACATGCGAATTCAAAGATTGCATTTTTAAAAACTCTATGTACTAATTTTAATTTGAATCTGGTATAAGCAGATATTTTTTGCGTCATATTTACGTGACATTTGTTGTGGTTATATAGAAAATACACCAAGGCACAATTTAACATAAGGTTATGTGCTTATTTATCACTTTGATGAATGTGAATCGAACTATATATATTGTCCATTTGTCTTGTGGTTTTTTTAATTGCATGTCATTAACAAGTATACATGTGTACATCTGTCGGTGTACACATTTCTTACCTTTTTATTATGTAGCATTTGTAGAAATTTAAGTCTCAGTTAATATGTATGTCATCAGAATAACATTGGAAAGTCTACGAAAATATTAATTTTGATTTTGAATATCAGCTCTATTTCTATCCATGCCTTCCTTTAAACAAAAGTCTTCATTAGATGTAGCAAATTCAAACCTTCCCAATTTTGGTAAACATTTGTTACCATTTTATAAATACATTTAAAAATATAAAGTCGTTTAAATGAACTTTCAAGGGGCATGAAAGTTATGAAATTTCAAGTACTTAGTTAAAACAAAATTAATTCGGTTAGAGTTTCACAAAAATATATAAGTTTTATTATACAAACTAAAAATGTATAAAAAAATAAAGATATTTAAGACTTGTAGTCATTTAGGTTAAATTTAATAACAGTTTTATATTAATGTATCTAAATTATTAAAATATCTCAAAAGTAAATAGTATTATTAAAAAGTTTTAAATATAATGAAAAATTTACAAACTAAAACCAGAAAGGATAATGTAAAGCCTTAACCAAATATTCAGTCCAGGACAATTGGACAGCAAGTTGGCATTGGTTTATACTTTTTTTTATTTACCCCTTTCATTAAAGATAAATTGAATCTTCGAACTTTTGCCAGGGTCATAGTTTTATAACATAGTTTTATAAAGTATGCTGATGCCGAAATGAGAGTTCTATTTATTTATTTTGTTCTTTTGTTACTTTTAAGTACATTTATATAAACATATAACTCATGTTTAGTAATGATAACAAAAATATTACTTTTATATTCGTCAGTAACGAATTTATTGAGATTTAATTAATTCAATTAATCATAGCTATTGAATCATCGTTTATTTCAGTATAAAATATTTCGCACTGATTAAGATAACAGACTAATGATGAAAATCATTTCCTCGAAATATATTTAAATTGTTTGGAGCTTTCATTTATTTATTAAAAATTCGTTATTTAGAATATAAATAGTTTTATTAAAATTTTAATAAAAATAATTTCTCTGACCCATGCAAAGATAATCAATTTAAATCTAAGTTTTATTATTTTTTTCAATTAGAAATTGTAAAAATAATAATCATAAATAAATTTGTAACTAAAATTCTTATGACAGATTTCATCCGATTTTTGATAATAATGACAAAATTAGTGACGCATTGTTACAAATAAGATTATTAAAATTATGTTTCTTCTAGACAATTTTTTTTTTAATTAAAAGATTAAGATTTTAACAAGTTGATTAGAATGTTAAACTTAAAGAATTAAATTTTTAATTGCCGGCTATTATTTGTGTTTTATTTTACGGATTTTCATTTTCAATTTCAATTTTCTTAATTTATTTTTATAAAAAGATCATATATTTTCTTTTTCACCTTTGATTTTTTTTATTTTTTTTAATTTCATTTTTATTAATTTTAAAGACCGATTTTAGAAATATTTTCAGAAATGTCTATTTTTAAATGACACTTGAATCGACAGTATTGAAAATTTGTGTTAAATAGGAAAAAACATTAATTATAATTAAAATATTATTTTGATTTATTAAAATTGATGTTAGTTTAAATCTTAACAAAATTGAATATATATTTCTAGACATCGTTCAGTATTTGTGGTTAACTTTCATTGTACCTCTTTAAACCCTCTTAAGAAATATATGTTTATATAATTTTTAGGACTCTGCTATGTTTCTTTTTTCAACATCAATGGTTGAAAACACGCGTTTCGGTTTTTGGTTCTTTATTGCATATTAATTAATGTATATAAGTCAGCTTTTTTATTTTGTTTCTTAATCAAGTTAGTAACAGAAACTGATTATGTGAAGATGCTTGTATATGGCACTTTCCACAATTGCATATTATTTTCATGCATATTAATTCCCTACAGTCTGTGAAGTTCAAAGGAACATTTTTTTAGATATAATTTTTCACTGCATCCATTCTTTTACCCATATTCTATTTCTAAGACATAGTTTTGATCTCAGTATTTTAAATATTCAATAAGGTTAAGTTTATAAGTTTAATTTATTAATTTAATTTGTCAATCTAATTCATGATTTAAATTACACTTCTTTCAAATTTTTCGACTATAGGTTTTACAGCATACTAAAGTTAAACGAAAACGAATAAGTACGTTCAGAAATATTCACATTGGTTTAAAGCGATCTAATTTATTTACAAATTATCATATAATATCGAGCAGATAATATCGAGCAGATAATATCGAGCAGATAATATCGAGCAGATAATATCGAGCAGATAATATCGAGCAGATAATATCGAGCAGATAATATCGAGCAGATAATATCGAGCAGATAATATCGAGCAGATAATATCGAGCAGATAATATCGAATAGATAATATCAAGTAGATAATATCGAATAGATAATATCGAGTAGATAATATCGAAACATCTCATGTGACGAACAAATTATCTGCTTATACAAAAGATTTAAATGGAAATAATGTATCACTGTAACAAATTTGCTTTAAAAAATATGTAATAATGCAATAATAATGTTGTTGTGGCCTACAACCATTGAATTAAATTGAAAGTGATAAAGTAATGAATGTTGTATTAATATAATTATTATAATTTATGTTTCACTAGTAATTAATTGCATTAAATAAGCATTTAGCTGCAACAGCGTTGTTAAGTTTAATTTGTGCATTTATAATGAATAAACTTATTTATGGTTATTTTGAAAAATTTGTAATAGTAAAAATTATAAGTTCAAATAACGTAAGTCAAGTTAAAACAAATCTTTTGGACTTTCTAAAAATTAAATTGAAAAATTCTTTTTTTGTGAAAGCCGCGATTTTCGAGTCATACGACGTTATTGTTGATGTTTTAATTGGAAATTTTTTTTACATTTTTATGGTTACATAGTTTTAGGAAGAGTTAAAACAAGTGGTCACTGTCGGTATCAAATATATCAAATAAATGTAAGTAAGAAAATTTGAAAAAAATTAATTAATTAAAAAAATTCAATATTAATCATCTGAATTAGAGATGATTAGTCGTAATTGAGAAACCAAGTGTGGAAATTATGAGTGACCGTTAATCAAAGTTTATATTCAGATGGCAGCTGGTGAATTTTTTAGGAAAAGATAGTCAAAATAAAGTTTCTTCGGGATTATTTCCGCTTAAAGCCATTAACTATGCGGATAATTCAGTTATAAAAGACAAGCAACATCAAAATTTTGCTTTCTAGTTTCAGGTAGAAAACAGAAGAAATTGACAATAGGATAAAGAGGATTTAATTGTATCAAAATATCTTTTAAGTTAAAATGAAGATTTCATATACGGAGGAATATTAACCAGAGTAGAATATTATCCAAAGGGACGTAGAAAATTCAGATATTGGAAATTTAATATTGTTATTGTATTTCGTAGAATCTCTATTATTAAAATGAGTAAATTGTACAAATTTTTAATATTTATTATTCGTTGGAAATTGTTTTTAATTGACTAAAAAGCGCGAAGACTCACAGAGAAAAAATATTTGTAAATAGAGTTTTAATATCACTTGAAAAAGGCAGTAGCGAAAATTGGTGTTGCTAAGAAAATGATTTTTTTGTTTTATTGTCAAAGTAAAAATAAATAAAATATCGCATTCATTAATACAAAATAATTAATGTTCCGAAATTACTATTAGAAAATTGTGTCTCTTAAGCATATATTTGTCTGTATTTTTTGGAGGATTTTGTCTAATATAATGATATATTACTGGATAGATATCGAATATTTTGTTATTTTATTTTTTAAAAAATATGAAATTATAAAACCAAATTTGGCATATGTTTTTCTATGAAATGTGGCTTTTAATTACATAAAAAAAATCAAATTCTGCAATTGTTTGCTTTTCTCTCGGAATTGATGCCTAAACTGCAAACCAATCAATTTAAGTGGTCCGTCAATTGTATCAATTATTTTAATAGAACTTTCTAATGGAATTATCTGTTAATGGTTCTGTAATAGACATTCGCAACAAATTTAATTTGAAAATGTTTTGTGTTAACTTCAGGAACCACAAAGTTTATTAAATAGAATTCATTTGTTTAAATTGCGTATTTTTATTAATAATGTAAATTACAAAAATATTTATTTACAGTGGAATTTGGGTAATTTATCAAACTATTTAAGGTATATTTTTTTGGTGTATTTTCATTTGAAAAATTCAAATAAGCCGGTTAAATTTGGGATTTTTCACAGGCAAACATGTCAGCGTTGGGTAATGTGGAGCTGAAGAGATTAGTGAAAAAGACTTGAGTAATGTTGGAATACAAATTGCTACAAACAGACCAAACCAATGAATACCATTGTAGGCAATAAGAAATAAATTTTTGATTTTTTTCATGTGACATAGGAAGTCATTTTTTAAGATTTTTGGCTTTTCCACGGTACAAAATGTTAATATAATAGTTTTAAATAAACCACTTTCTTGATTTCAACGGTAATTTATTACATTTTAGGTTGTAGATTTAAAGCTTAAGTCGAGAGGTGGATACTATTTGACTATTTATTTAAATATCGTCGAGTAAATAATATTATTTTGTGGTGTTTTTTTGTTTTAAAAGATTTTTTTCTATTTATTATTTTTTTCCTTCTGTTTCGATAAAAAATTGCAAATAAATAAAATACATATTGTAAGAAAAAACTTGAATGTCCTAAATGGGTCAAGAGTAAATCAATAGTAAGACCGTCAAGAGTAAGGTGACCAGATTTTTAGATGGGCAAAGCGGGACAAATTTTAAGGAGGGGGTATCAACAAAAATTTTCATATAGAATAAAAATAATATGGTAATATTTTTTGATTTTTAACATAAGTACAATTTATAAATATAAAAATTGTATAATATTTTATTCCTTGACATATTATTAGTTTGATTAACTTAAAATATTTACAAAATCTTATTTTTATATTTCTTTCTAAAATTTCTTTTAAGATTAGGATCAATGATATACATTTTGTTATCAATATCAAATTGAAGACTACGAGCATTTTAAGCTAAGTTTAAGAAAATTTACGTATTTATGAAATATATAAATAAATTACTTACCTCAATTTTCTATGGTAAGTAGCAGATTTGTAATATTTATTTGTTTAATTAGCTTCCTAGCACGCAGTACGAACACGAAGTGTATCATCTGAGAAACAAATACAATGTAACTGGGTAAGAAAAGCAATATGTTAGTCTTAGTAGTCCGTAGGATTCTTAGAATGCAAAACAATGATTTTCATAAATATAAAATTTAACTTAATTCTAAAAGTCGGGACTTTTGAAAAACGTTGCGGGACGCGGGATAAATTGTGAAAAATCGGGACTGTCCCACCAAAAGCGGCACGACTGGTCACCTTAGTCAAGAGAGATTAAGTTTAATGAATAAAACGAATTTAAAACATCAATTGGCTTTAGATAGAAAAAGTTATAGATTTTAGAAACTCAGGAGACAATAAAGAGCTCAGTAAAGTCTTTTGGATTCCAAATAAACAGATAGAAGAATACAGTGAAAAGGAATTTCGCTTTTTTAATTTAATAAAAGTTATTTTAAAAATTATTTAATTGGTAATTAATTTGTTAATATATTTATTTTATAAAGTGATGATTTCTTGGTAGCAGCATTTATTATTTAAAACAATAACAGATTGAGATTGATAAGGACTATCTTATAGTCAAAGATTTTTTCATTAAATACATTATTCGCAGCAAAAGGCTTAAATTATCACTTTATTATTTATTTTATATTTATTTTATAAGCAAAAAACACAATAACTATCCCGGTCGCAAGTTTACAGTTGACTCGGCTGGGGTCTATAATATTTTTCCTGTACTGCAAACATTTAAGGTATTTTTCTAACAAATGTCTGTAATTTCATTATTAATCAAATTAAAGGTAGATTTTGATAATTCACTCAATCAAATATATTTTCTTGGAGATTTGTGTTATTTGTGTATGTTATTGGCTGCCGTCGAATGCCTATCTTATAATATAAAAGTCATTGATGAACATTTTATTGGCCATTTACGTTCAATGCCTTGAATCTACGAACTTCGTGTAACGTACGTATGAGCAGTAAAATGACGGCGTCGGCTATTAGTTATCAAAAGAGTTTCATGTTTTTAATAATTATAGTGAAATAATTAAATTTATTCTTACGTTACTGTTATTATTGTTTTGTCTTTTCGAAAGACCCAAACAAACGTTAAATCCATTTTTAGAGTCCGAAGCATTATTTGTTAATCTCTGGTAATCGAAAAATGGTTCCACAGTTTTCATACTGTTTCTAGTGAATATCTTATTGAAATTTTTGTCTCGATTCTTTAATTCAAGTTTGTATCTCATAAGTTCCTTTATCAGCTCTTCATTGCTTGGACTTTCTTTTCGGGTTGGATTTTGTATCTGAGAAAAATAAAGAATTAACATTTAAGTGTTCATTCAAAGACATATAAAATAATAATTAATCTTGAGATTTAATCTTTTTAATAATATTAAAACTTTCACACCAAAAGTGGCCATTCTACTGCTTCTTATTAGTGATGATCGAAGCTTCACAGATCATAGAAAATCCGACTTCCTAAGTTAGAGCCGAAATAAATTTGAGTTATTATTTCATTTTTTCACGTAGTCTTTAAATTGCATGACCCATTAATGTTGTCTGTAAGATGCAAGCACGACATAGTTTCACAATATTTACCATTTTGGTTTCTACTGAAATAACCAGTTTCATGAACTTTACACTGATGCCAATGATGCTGTTCGAAACAAACGTTATGGGATTGCGCTCAATGAATATTTACGAGGATTGAATAAATTGTATGGTATGCCGTTAGCGACTGATGACAAGGAGAAAATACGATGAGGTCATGTTGTGAAATTATATTTGAATATGGCTCATTGTAATTTGAAATTAAACCGGGGATCATCTGTAATCAAATGTTGCAATACGGTGTTTGCTAAGCAGCCGTCAATGTAAAAATCCTTTGTCGAAAAGAAAAGGGTCTGATGATTATTGGTGAATTTGAAGCTGGTATTTCAAAAAAATGGTCAAACTCGATAGCATGCTTTGTTGCCTTTTACACTTAGAGTCAAGCAAATGATCTTTGATGTAAATAAAATTTTGATTTGTACTTCATTTGAATTTGATTTTATCACAATCCATTAAACTGTTATAATTTATTAAAATTCTAAGGAGTATTACAAATCGCAGTAGGAAATAGTGAAATGTTTTTATAATTCTAAACAATCTTTAATCTTCTTTAAATTCCATTTTCTATATTGACATTCATTTGTATTGGTAAACAGCATATGGCATGTATTATCAATAATGACATAAAAAATAAAAATACTCTAACAATATTCTAATGAAATCATGATATATTGTTTATAGTTACAGGGATAGAGTTTGTTTTAACACGTTGACGGACACTTGCGTCTATAGCCGTCAAGGCGAAGTTCACTATGTCGCATGCCGGCAATAGCCGTCAAAAACGAAACGGTCGTTTCACACAAAAAAATTGTTTATTTGAGCCATTAAACCTGTCATTTACATTTTTAAATTACCTTATTAAAGGTGCTAAATTAATCAAAATTAAGTTTATTTAAGCAGAAAGAGTAAAACTATACTTCTAATATTCTAAAAATTACAAAAACATATGGTGTCAATTTTAGAACATCACTTGTTTCTACTGTCCGTCAATGTTCATTTGCATCGCAGCTTGGGAAAGCACAATTTTAATTTAATTGTCAAATCATGCTACGTACAGACGAATATCGAAGTGTATTAAATTCTTTGTTTTGTGTGGTGATAATAATCAGCAAATTTGGAATCAGTTGCAGAAAACTTATGTCAATATAATTTCCTCTTGTACCCGAATCTACTATTGAATTAGCCAGTTCAAATATTGTAACCAGTCACTTTAAATCTGATTGTCAACTCTGCGTGCTCTCTAGTTCTTTGACCAAATTGGACTTTAAATCGTTTAGTTTTTATAGTCTTTACTCATTAAATATTGTCATGGATTTTCTCAATTCCATATTTTAATGTCTTAAAATAGTATGAGTGTCAAATTTGGATTCTTTGATTGTCAAACTGACTTTTATTTTTCCCTATGATGATGATTCGTGGAATCGATAGATTTTAATTAATTAATTAATTAATTAATTTGTATTTTTAAATTTACGCATCCTAGAGCGTCTTTAATTTGCAAATATCTTACATACATTTATTGTATTAATTTAATTTAAATGGTAATGAATGAAATTTTAAATATATAATACAGTTTTGTCTAATTATGAGAGAAGATCGACTTGAATTCAAAATTTTTTGTTACAAATAAATATTTGATGGTGCTATTTTTAAATATTTTATTACGATTGGTTTCGTTTCCAACATTTCCTTTCGAAATATTTTCTCTAAATTATTTTAATTTTATTTAAATTAATTTTCGTATAATTCAAACATGTTTTTAGTAAATTGCGTTAAGCAGTAAGATAGTATTTTTTGTACAATAATTAATAAATTTATGTTATATATAAATTAAAATATAAATTATTACATATTCTTTAATCAAAATTTCCTTTAATTAAAAAAAATGTCTATTAATCTAATAAAAATATAAGTTATTTAAAAACTAAGTTTTTCTAAGTATTTTGATGATTTAAAAATTTCGTGATTAAATCTGAAATGGATTTGTTTAAAACAATTGAAAAAAATATTGGCTTAGTTTAATTGACAAAACAATTATAATTTTGCAAAAGTTTTATATATCTTTATCTTTATATATTATATCTTTTAAAAACGATGTAGGATTTGCAGTAATTTATATATTATTTTTTAAAAAATAATTTTTAGATAAATTATTATCATGTTACCTTAAAATATTTATAATTTTTTTTCACGACTTATTCGATATTTACTAATGGAATTGTTGAAAGTTTTCTTTTTATCAAGATAAATCTGAGATAATAACAAGCTTAATTAATCGAAAACAATGAATTCATGCCATTTTGAAAATTAATTAAATTAAAGTTTTCAAAACTGAATGTTAAATTAAAGTTGATGTTGCTAAAATAAAAAATAAAAAAATACAAGTATTTGAATAATATTTTTTATATACTAACAAATGAAAATTATATGTTTTAAATCAACCATAAATTATATAATATGTTTACCCATTCAATACTTCCCTTTCTTGGAATTTCCATATAAATTTGATAAATGATAAGGTTAAAATGAAATTAATAAAAATTAGAAAATTTTTAAGTTATACAAACTAATTTAATTAAACCTAAAATGACAAATTCGAAAATTCGAAAATTTTTAAAATTTTGATTTTTAATTAATATAAATGACATACGTCGACCTAGAAAAATTTCTTATATTGTAATAAATTTTATGAATTTTTAGAATATTAACTAAAATTTATTGTTTTATTTTAGTAGATATGGAAGAATGTTACTAAATGGTACCAATATTCTTTATCAATAATAATAATAATAATAATAATAATAATAATAATAATAATAATAATAATAATAATAATAATAATAATAATAATAATAATAATAATAATAATAATAATAATAATAATAATAATAATAATAATAATAATAATAATAATAATAATAATAATAATAATAATAATAATAATAATAATAATAATAATAATAATAATAATAATAATAATAATAATAATAATAATAATAATAATAATAATAATAATAATAATAATAATAATAATAATAATAAGTACTTTTGTCGTATTTCCCACAGTTCAATAATTAGTTAAATAAAAAAATTAGTTAATTAGTTAAACAAAACAACAACAATAATAATAATAATAATAATAATAATAATAATAATAATAATAATAATAATAATAATAATAATAATAATAATAATAATAATAATAATAATAATAAGTACTTTTGTCGTATTTCCCACAGTTCAATAATTAGTTAAATAAAAAAATTAGTTAATTAGTTAAACAAAACAACATCTCTAAATAAAAAAAATATATTGAGTAGGACCTGTCCCATATGATCTTTAACCCTAGGATGTCAAAATACATTGTCGGATAAACTCAGACTATATGTAAATGTCTATATTTTTAACTAATTATTCAACTGTTGGGAAATACGAAAAAAGTACCGAGATTTGTATACAATGTTAATTTTGCTAATCCCTTGATTATATGTAAATCCAATTTTATGAAAATGGTATCGAGCCACGAAGTTACTGGACTTCATAGATTTCTTTGTTGTCCGTCCTCAGGGTCAAACGAAAGATTAGTGATTTACTCATGTATAATTCAAGGCACTAGTCTAGTAATTTCTTTACAGTTATTATTAAATTATTATAAAACAGTTATTATTATTATTATTATTATTATTATTATTATTATTATTATTATTATTATTATTATTATTATTATTATTATTATTATTATTATTATTATTATTATTATTATTATTATTATTATTATTATTATTATTATTATTATTATTATTATTATTATTATTATTATTATTATTATTATTATTATTATTATTATTATTATTATTATTATTATTATTATTATTATTATTATTATTATTATTATTATTATTATTATTATTATAAAACATCATTTATAAACAAATATATTATCTACTTTGAGAAATTTCGATTTAATAATGATTAAATTTCAACTAGGATTGTTATGAATCTCCAAGTAAAATATAAAAAAATGGTATTGACGCTGCCTTGAGTGTTAGAGTAAGTTAGGATACATAATAATGATAAGACAAAGTAATTAACTTTATATTAAAATAGGTTTTATGAAGGTCATTAACCCTTTAGATGCCATAACCGTGTTAACACGCTCTGTATTTCCGTGCGTGAGACGTCGCTCATACAGTATATTACAACATATTATATGTTTATTTTATATGTCGTTATGATATACTTTCAATAAATTTAAAAAATGGTTTAAATCAATTTTATTTTTGCCCGAAAATTTCCATGTAGCCCATGACCGTACTAAAATCTCGCGGAATCTAAAGGGTTAAGAAACGATAATTGGTTTAAAATCGGATTTCTACAACTAATAATCGGTTTTCCAAAAAACTATATTAACGACCCACCCTACTTTCAATATAAATAATTCTAAGTAAAATGAGTTAAATAAAGTACGGATAAACATTTAATTTAGCCAGTCTTAAAATATTAGTTGGAAATTTTTCTAATGTAGGGAAACTTTTTAATGTAAATTAATAAGAATTATTTGCTATCAACAATGACAGGCATTGACGGTAATTTTAAAGGAGAAAGAAATAATTCATTAATTAAATTTAAATTAACCAGAAATATTTTCATAAAATTGAAGAAACCTATTATATGATGACGATTTATAGCTTTGTTGTCACTGCAATGTTTGTTAATGATAAATAAATCATATAATTGTTATATTTTGTTTTATATAGCTCGATTTACATTTTATTTGACTGTTGGAATAATAGTTGGAGAGCTTTTCTCACTAATTCCTATTCTTTGACTTCTAGTTTGTTTAGGTTAGGAATATGGGGTTTGATCAAGAACACCTTCCTAGTTATTCACACCGGTTCGGGTGAACCGTTTGGTGTAAATCTTATGGTTCGTGTGAACCGTCTATTAATATTGAGTAGAAATAAAACAAATTTACTTTTGTAATGTTAGATTGCAAATTGAAGCCAATTTAAAAATTTGGATTAGTTTAATTTACGATTGTATTTTCTTTACAAAAAACATTCAAAAGGCTAAAGATATTGTTAATGCGGTTGCCGTTAATAGTGCTGAGGCAGAATGAGGACTTTCATTGATGAAAAAATATATCGTTTTGTGTAGATCATGTACAATAATGGTTAACGTCATCCAGGCATTGTTTAAAGACCCGAAAGAAGGAAATTTTCGCCAGTCATACTAGTACAAACTAAAAGAGTGAATATTTCCTTTGAGGTTTAAATTCCGGTCAATTGATAACTTTTAAAATATGAGAGCCGTTGGGAAGACCACGATAATCGAACCCAGTTTCATGAGCATTAAAAGTGTTTTCATGGGTATAACGATCATACGCGCTTAAAATAGTTGTGCTTGAAGAATCGGCAACAAGTTTTTCACTATATTTTTTAAAAAAACTAAATATCGCTTTTACCATCTTTTGAGAAAATCATAACTTGAATGAAGCCTTCTTCCTTGTAACGCAATATTTCTCTCTTTATTGGTAATTTAGTAGCTTCTGTAGAAACAAACCTTTTGTATACAGCCTCACCGACATTTTCTGATATGCTATGCCTTTGTCTTTTTCTAATGTAGTTGTAAGTAGAGGGAAAGTAGAAGTATGATCCATGGGATATTTTGCTTGAAAAAAGTTTAGTAACTGGTTCTTGGTTGAATTATTACTATTATTATTATTTTTTTTATTATTATTCACTTGAAATATGTTCACAAAAATTTGCATTAAAAACTATTTCATAAAATTATAAGAACTTTTTTTCCAATTTCACCACTGATTATTTTTTCCATTGAATTTATTAAAAAGAGAGCTTGAAGACTATAAATCAGTAATATATCGATGTTTTTTTTCACTTGAAAATGGCAGTGCCGAAAATTCGTGAGCATCAAAAAACATCGATATATTACTGATTTATAGTCTTCAAGCTCTCTTTTTAATATATTTAGGGTTACTAACTCCCACACCCTCGAACCCGGGAGATAATATAAAATTGTGAACAGTATAACGCTCAAGAAATAATATAACAGGTGTTTTTTCACTTTTTTGGTTTACACATGTTAGTGATTTTAACTATATGAATACTAATACCATAAAGATTTTAACAAAACAATTATTTTTATATATTACATTTTACATTTTTTACATTTTAAAAGTGAAAAAAACTTGTCAGTGACAGATTAATAACGTGGGTAAGAAGAAAAACATAAAATAGCTCGCAGCGAACAAACAACTTAAACTTCCGGTGACTGTGAGCAAAAATAAATCTTCACTATCATTATTTTAGTGAAATCAAATAAAAGTTAAAACTTCAAAAACTGCACTTTTTCTTGAAAAGTTGTAAAATATTGTAAAAACGGAAAGACGGGAGACGAAAGCCGATTCCGGGAGACTTCCGGCAAAAACGGGAGAGTTGGCAAGCCTAAATATATTTTATAAAAATATATTTTTTAAAAAATTTAAAAATTAAACCTTCCCTACCCCTAGAAAAAATTTATGGGTCTCTTAAAAAATTTCTTTTTGAGCTAAATATTCCATGGATCATATCAATACTTTCCCTCAACTCTTGTAAATATTTGAATTTTCTAGCAAGCTCGTTTTCTATATTTGTCCTATTATAGACCGGTCTACTTCAATCTCGTTGACAATCTAGACACGTGATTGCTTTAGTTGAGCATCACAAGCTGAAATAATCTCTAATTTAGTACTCGGTGTTAAATTTGTTCCTTTTCCTGACATTAAGGAATTTTTTTTATTTATTTTGGCGATTGAATAAACTATAAAATATGCGATTAAATTTATAATATAAGGTAATTTGGTTTTTTTCAAAAAAAATGTTTATATTAACCGAAGTGTGATATTAAACACCTTAATAATAAGTAGAGTGTACTTGTTTAATATTTAATTTACAGTGCTACCAAGCAAATATCATATTATATCGTTTTTATTAAAAAATTTAATGATTATTATTATTATTATTATTTATTATTATTATTATTATTATTATTATTATTATTATTATTATTATTATTATTATTATTATTATTATTATTATTATTATTATTATTATTATTGTTTCATAACTTGAATATTTTTTAAGTCAGTATGGTTAAAGACGTAAACGTTTTAAGACACTAGAATCTAAAGACTTAATTAAATATATTAATTTGAAACTTTATATATAATATACATATGTTTTTTTCATATTATAATAAGTTTATCAAAACAACTCATTAATAAAAAACCTGAGAAAACAAATCTTAATAAAGTTCTTACTTGTGCTACAGACAGAGAGCTCATAGACCGTTTTAAATTGAATTTACACTTTGATAATTCATCATTCAAGCTCATCACCCCCATTTCCAATTCTTTGCATTTGTTTTCCAATGAAACATTATTTTCTTTAATTTGAGAAATGTCTTTCATTAATTTGATATTTTCATTGCTTAGTTTTTCGATTTTGTTTTTATATTCAATTTCTTTGCTAGTTTTTGTTTTGGAAACATTTTGGTAATTTTGTTCAGTAATCAAAAGCTTTTCTTGCATTTCGCTATTTTCTTTAATTAAAGATTCAATTTTCTCCGACAAATTCGTTTCGCATCTCATCCTGTCAGCTTGCAATTGATCGCATTGGGCTCTCATCACTGACAATTGCTTTTCTGATTTTATGAGATCAGAAACACTTTTTGCTATTTGGGTTTTCAGGTTATTTAAAGACGACTCGTAGTGACTTCGAATTTTGTTTTCTTCAATGAAAAAGCACTTTTTGAGTTCATCTATAATTAACTGGCGTTCATTGTCCAAATTATTTTTAAGGCCTCCAGATTCTGGAGTGAATGGAAACTCGATTTCATGTTGTTTGACTAAGTTTTTGAATTCATTCAGCAGTATATCTTTTTCGTGATTTTGAACAAAAAGTATGTTGATAACTTGAGTCAATTCGGCTATTTTTTTGCACGTTTTAAATTTAAAATCCATAATTTTTTTAGAAAATCGATTATTGGCACTGTTAATTACGGAAATCCATAATTTTTGAGAAAATCGATTATTAGCACTGTTTATAAAAAACTTAAAAGTTATAAATTAATGAAGCATAACATAAATCATCAAACAATGTTGCAGAATTCAGCGTTTCAATTTCATTAATTGTCATTAGAAATTTAATTAATGAGATATAAAAATAATAACAAACTAAAAGCTTTTATTCACTAAATTAAAAATATCGGAAATTATGAAGTTACAGATATTTATAAAACATTTATGACATTCTTCTACGCTTAGGACTTCATCTGAATGGTGTTTTCATTGACAATCGGTTTGATGTTTGTAAACTAGGTTGGGTTTTATTTATGCCCGTGGAAGATTGATCTTCAAGATGAATGAAGTTTTTAGATAATTTGCTGCGATTGAACAAGAAAGAAACAGCGTTAAGTGTTTATGATGGTGCTGAATCCAATAAGTTCGACGATAGAATCAGCTTTCTTTACGACTATAGAATGACTATAGGATTTTCTAAATAGACACGACAAGCCTACCATTTTAACTCAACACCTAGAGAATGGTCTGAAGAGTTGGTTTCGATATCGAGTGGTTTTTCATGAATTGATTTTTATTTTGGATTTGAGTGGATTTAAACCTATTATGCATTCTGGTGATAATGGTTTTCCTTCTGAAAGGTCTTTCTTTGAGATTTGTAGGATTCTGAGGTAACTTGAAAATTTTGTAATCTATTTGGCATAATATGCAAAGAATCTAATTAGGTGTTATTTTTGTTCTGTGGTGCTTCATGTTAGATATTCGAGTTCTTTGAATTGTACTGGATCTGGTCTGAGTGATTGTTTTTTTATTATATCCCAGAAAGGATATAGAAATCATAGAAAATATACTTTTGTCTTCATTAATTTAAAGGTTGCTTTAAAGTGTAGGTGCTGATTTAACGGCACCTACCTAAATGTATGCAATGACTGATCGGGTGCTCAGAATGAGAAAATCTAAAAGTAAACTCAGGTAGCGTGGAATCCTACCTAAGTTAAATAAAGGGTATAAATACCCTAACACAAAAAACCACAGAAAAAAATACAAACACAAACACAAAAAGAATACAACAATCAACATTCTTTACAGCCACAAAGAAAAACTCTACGCTACAATCAGAAATTTCTCTACAATCAATTCAGAATACTCTACAATCAACATACTCTAAACTCAAAGGGAAAATATAATAAAAAAGTATTATACAATTAAACCGCTCTACATATTTCATATCATCCAACGATCAAATCCAGACCAAAAGAGAACGTTGAAGTTAGAACTATTAAGGTTTCAATTAACCAAACTCGTGGAAGAACAAGCGAAGCGAACATTTAAGCGATTTTTGTGAATGTAAAGTAAAAGTTCCACTTTTCAGTTATGATTTTGTGAATTAAATTTTTGTATAATAAAAACTCATTTTAAATGCCCTCGAAGTCAATAAATTTTTATAAAACATTTATAAAAATTCTAGACAATTTGTTGAGATAATCCTTACATCTAGAAGTCAAGAGATTTATAGTATTAGAATAACTAGAAATAAAAATGAAATTGAGTCCACTGCAAAACAAATAACAAATATAAAAAAGTTTTTATTGTAGAACTAACCCTTTGCCGACATCCACCCGTTAAATTGCAGTACCAATGTCACTTACGACGGGCGTTTAGTAGCCGAATAAAATAATTATGTGCGGTTTCTAGGGGAAAGTGAAATATATTGAAAGTATCGAATAAACAAAGATACAAAAGTGAAAGATTATCCACACAGGTAACCCACCAACAGTATGACTTGAAGAAAGAAACACAAATCTAATAAAGTTTAATAAAAATTCATAAAAAATAAACAAAAACACCACTAAAAAATTTGTCAAATTAAACACATACATTTTTAAAATATTTTAATTTCATAAAATAGCATTATTAAAAATATCATGAAAAAAACCTTTTTTTCCGTTTTTTATTCTTTTTTCGTTTTTTATTATTATACTTTTTTTAAATTATATTTTTGTCGGATGTCTCTTTTATCGCCTCCGTATTTTCTCGAATTCAACTAATGAACGTAATATTGCGTAAGTTTCTGTTTCTAAGTAAAAAAACTCTTGCATAGTGAAGTGGCCTACAAGAAATAAGATTTATAAAAAAAATGGTTAATTAAAAATTTTGTTCAAAAATAACAAAATTGTGGTCGATCTGTATCAACGGGAATGCATTCATCAGTTTTTAAAAAGACGTTTTTTTGAAATGCAACCATTTTGGTTAAAATTTTATTTAATAAATTTTATTTTTCTAGAAATTTCGATTATATTCCAATAAATCAATTATAATAAAAAATATATATTTCTTTATCCCAAATACCAAAAGAAAGGAATACGGAATGGATTCATGTTACTGTAATAAACAAGAGAGAAAAAAAATCAGAATTTGTCAAATTGAAATGCATTTACTGTGGCAAAGTTTATTCTGGTGGAATAATCCTTATTAGAGGTCATCTTGCAGGAGACCATATCAATTCAAAATCATGTGAAAAAGTCCTGGTCGATATAAAAAATATGATTAAAGAAGATAATATTAAAAGGGCGAACCAAGATGTAATGAAAAGAAAAGAGAAGCGTTGGAGAAAGCGACTAAACGTGCTGCAAGATCGGACACACACACTTCAAGTTCAAAACAAATGGTTTGACTGACATGATGAAGAGTGGGTCAAAACAGCTGGCCGATTCCGCAATTGCGCGTCTATTTTTTGGTGTTATGTGGATTCTATTAGTTATGTTTATTTGGTGTTTTAACGTGTTTCTAATTTAACTCGACTAACTACTATGTTTTGCGTGTTATGTTATTTCGTTACATTACAGGTAACCCCTGTTCAACGCGGGGGATACGTTCTGGACATGATTGCGTTAAGCGAAATATCGCGATCAATCGGGGATTTTTGAAAAAACATTTATAGGCTCGAAAAACTTTTTTTATTTATTAAATAAACATTAGAATAATAATAAGGCAAATAACATTAAGAATAAAAAATTAAATAAACATTGAAAATAACATTAAGAATTTTAAAAAAATACAATGGATAAATTAATAATTTATTCATTTTTCTCGACGTTGTATAAAGGAATCTAGATTCCCTTGTTTGGCTTCTCTACGTTTATTGTGCAAAATTTGCCGATAACCATCAAGCAATGCATTACAACCACGTTTAACAGCATTTACTCGCTCTTAATCTTCATCGTTCTCTTTTAACAACTCCATGCATTGATGGTGAAGAGAAAGGGCCTTTTTGGTAGTTTTTACAGTCAAATTTCTGACTGGAATAGGTTCGGATACGTAATTTTCTAGGGGTGTATGACAGTCCATTTCCTGTAGCTCTTCATTAGTCAAAGGTTCACCGTGTGATTTTAACAAAGTACGAATATCATCTTCATCAACACCTTCGATGCCTCCGGAAATGGCTAGACGACTAATCCTTCGATAATATTATTTTCATAATTGCAGTGAATTTCAGTAATTTCACTGAACAATCGTTTCCAAACACCCTTCATACACGACTGGATGACTTCATTCCACGCTTTTTCGATGTTTCTGATGACTTTGTTTCCACCAAAGCCGCATAGCATCTTTACCACCTTCATCAGTTTCATTAATGAGTTGACGCATAGTTTCTCTTAAATAATAAGCTTTGAAGGCTGATATTGTGCCTTAATCCATAGGCTGTAAAATGGAAGTGATATTCGGAGGTAAAAATACCACTTCAATGGGAAAATCATTACAGAGCGTCTCAACTTCCAAAGGATGTCCTGGCGCATTGTCCAGCATCAGAAGAACTTGAGGCTCAACTCCAATATCCTCGCAATATTTTTTTATTGCTGGGCAGAAACAAGTTTTGAATCAGTCCATAAATAAAATTTGTGTCATCCAAGCCTTACGGTTGCTTCTCCAAAAAACTGATAAAAACTGTTTAGAATAACCTTTCATGGCACGAGGATTTTCTGCTTGGTAAATCAAAAAAGGTTTTGATTTTAAATTTCCGGATGCATTTCCACCGAGAAGAGTTAAACGGTCCTTGGATGCTTTAAACCCCGAAGCAGTCTGCTCCTCTATGGAAATAAATGTATGAGACGGCATTCGTTTTCAATAAAGTCCAGTTTCATCCACATTAAAAATTAAATCTGTTGGATAATTTATTGGACGATTTATCGCACTATCAAGGCCAGTGTCTGAAAAATATTTTTTTTTTAAATTGGCGGTCGCGTTATAAAGAATTTGCACTCGCCTGGGTCGCGGTGAAGAATATATTACCTGTATTTATGGAAGGGCCTAAAGTCATTTTATAGCCACCAGTTCGTTAACTAATTAACTCGAAAAATAATTAACGTGCAACTTATTACTAGTCTAAATCCCATCCGTAACTAAGTCATAATTTGCAATTTCACATGTCGAAGCCGGTAATCGTTGACATATATAACCACCATTATTATAAATAACATCGAGTACAAGAATGATGGCAACAGGATATAATTTATAATATAATTTCAGTGGAAAATTGCCTAAAAGCGCAACGAATCGAAACGAGACCACAATTACTAGAGGCCAGTGTCACGGCGATGGAAGCCCGAGATATGTTAAGATACGTGAGCAGTTGAAAATCAATAGAGTTCGCTTTTACAATATTGTAAATCGAAATAAAACTTTAGTGTAATTTGTTAATATGACTCTTGTTATAGCTGATGTCACGATTTCCGAGCCATTATAGAGAACAATAATACAGAAATAATATAGAACCAATAAACAAAAAACCTAATACTAAGTTGGGCATAGGCCTTCTAACAGCAGCCCGCGAACATTCTCGAGAACTTGCCTAGTATAGCGGGCGAAGGTACGCTCACTTTTCGCAAGTACTCACTCATTCGATAATATTCCAGTGTTGTTTACTCAACGGGTATCGAGTGTACCTTATATTCTGGGTTACGCTGGAAACAACACGACAGTGTAAAATGTGAATTACCTGTAACCCATAACATATTGATCTTCTTATTAAATTTATTATTATTTATTAAAGTTCTTTATATATATTTTAATAATTTTGCAACTCAAATCACATACAAATAAACCAACATTCAATTTCGGCTTTCGTAATTTCACGAATAACGGATTAAAAACCACTGATCTAACGTGTCAAAAATTAGCTCTAGGGTGGACATTAGAACTCAGCGAGTCATATCACACTCTGACATGACTGGTAGGCCTATTGTCATTCTCTCAACATTTGTCAATTTGGTTTCTTGGACGGAATCCGTGTGGATCAAACATGGACGAGCTTATTTATCTGAGGCCTGAACAATAAACCTAGGAGACACGCCGGGTAGACAACTATGCGACCCTCACGGGTCGAACTAGCGATTAACTATTTTCTCAAACCCATTTGAAAATGACGATCTCAAAGATGTGTCAGGTATTTCGAGATATTCTTTAGGAAAACTAAAATTCAATGCGTGTATAACAATACGAAAATAGACAACGACTGCCTCGGGAATAGCATTTAAAATCTACATGTCAAAATGATAGATAAGCGCTTTTGAAAGAGAACTCTGAATAACAATAATTATTATAAGAAATCTAAGACAAAAGTTTTGGAATGGGAAATAAGGGTGAATCCCTGAACAAAATGTCATAAAGTAAGATTAAATAGCATCAAGTAATTGAGTCAACTGATTACATTCTAGATGGAAAGTTTCTTAAGATGGTCAGAATTGAAAGTGAGTTAAGAAATCTTCGTTACATATTATGCGACAAAATTGTCAAGCTTGAAAAATGATAACATACTTATGATAAATAAATTTAATCAATAATTCATAAAACAATTATTCGCGTCAAACATTACCACTGGAGTAGTTAATTTAAAAATACGTAACATGCGATTTGAATTACAACCTTTGAAATAACCAATGAAATAGTCCAATAACCTCAAGGATTACATTGTTACTATCAGCTAACTGAATACTTTCAAATGATACCAACCATCTCTGATTTCATTAATTATGTCCTCAAATAATCTTTAAAAATCATTAATTGAAATTATGGGTTTTTTATTTTAACAAAATCGAACAATTTCCAATAAAACATTGATTTACCAATATTAGTTAAAAATATAATTTGAATCAACATAAATTTCTAATTACATATATATTACTTTTAGAAAAATTAAATCTAACCTCACCTCTTAATAAAAAGAATTTCGACTAACCTCATTTTATAATTCATAATAAATGCCATTTTAAGTAAGCAATCATAAATAGCATAAAGCATTTATAATTAGTCTAAATTCATTCAATTCACAAGCGAATAAAGTAATAGAAAATGCTAAAAATATTTTCTTTATTAATTAGCATACAAAAGTAGATTTTCAACAAAATTCTAAATATACATTGAAAATTTAAACAGAACAAAAATCAAAAGCACGGAAATGAAAGAAAATCCATTCCAATTTTCATAAAATATCGATTATCATCAACTTTAGATCCAATTATTAAGATGACTTAATTTCCAGTACTCTTAAGAAATACCAATTTTCAACTTTATCCAATTAAATTTTAACACATTAAAATCCAATAATTGTAATCCAACAATTTGTCTACAACCAAATTGAAAAGATCTAGAATAAATAATATGAATCTAATATGCTCAACGACAGTTGAACTTTATGCTACGTTTGTATAAACAAATTAACAAATATCAAACTTAAATATATCGATTTACAAATTTAACGTTTTATTCTTTTCATATAAGACAAATTTATGCCTTTTTAATTTATACTAATTTCCAGGTTTTCGAAGAAATACGTCAGTGTTGGAAACACCTTGCGAATAATGTTATGAACAATTTTATAAACTCAAAACAAAAATGAGCAATATTTAAATAATTGACAAAAAACCGTTCCGATTAATCTTGTAATGAAATTAAAATATTTGCCCATGTTTTGTTTTCAATGGATATTTAAATGATTATTTATATTAAATTGCACCATGCAAAGAATTAAAAATGCAACTATATATTTGTACGAATAACAAACGTGTGAATGACGAACATTTATAATGTAACTGATGTATTTGCAATGCCAATATGTTCCAGCGTGTATTTCTGCCTGATGTGTCTAAAATTGAAAAGTTTTATTTCTCGTGTTCATTTGTAGACTTTGTATTTTTATAAAAAATAAACTATATGCACTTTGATTAAACTTATATTGTCAGAAATTGTCAGTTACTATATATTTACTAAATGCAACTTTATTACAAAATTTATATTAAAAGATTACAGTGACAACTTAGACAAAATAAGAAAAATCAATGAGCAAATAATGAAAATTTTGATGACATATGATAATAACTTACTTAAAACTTCCCACGTTTATTAGGTATTCCACTAAATATTGGTCGACCTCTAGGTTTGCGATTATACGGCGCAGATTCCATAGGTTCTTTTTTTGGTGGCCCATGTCTAATAGGGCTTTCAGAAAAGCTTAGTTTTAATTGATAAGGAAACTTAGCTCCTTCACTTTCTATCATAATATGATTACAAAGAGCAATTGCATTAGTTGCTTCTTCTACAGATGCCCACTGTAATAAACCTGAAGAAGATTTATCCCGATTAGTTAATTGAAAAAATTCGGGTGGTTCAACAGCATTATATTTTTTGAATTCTTCTTGAATCATTTCTAATCCAAAATTAGGGGGAGCGTTCCAATAGTTAATTGTTTTGGATGGAGGGAAAACACGATTTTTCTCCGCTAATTGTGGTGTTACAAAACGATTTTCACGACAACTTGTATAATCTTTAAAGGATACTGTTCCATCTGGTAATTTATATGGCGCGGGAACATCCATTATAACTGGTTGCTTGGACACTTGAAATTGCAATGTTTTTCCAAAAAGTGGTTGATTGTGTAATAGATGCATCATGCGGTCAATAGATGCTCCATCACTCATTTGTACCATTGCTGAACCTTCTTTACTTTTAAGAAATTTTATTTTAATAACATTTCCATAAATGCAGAGTAAATTAAATAAATTATCGCAATTAACAAATTCTAAATTTAGACCATAGATCATGGCAACCTTGGGTCCATCGTTATAATTTCGTTGTGGTTCACGACTATATTCCTGATCATAACCTAATGAATGATCCATTGAATTATTTAAGGGCATCATTCGCCTGTTTGGTTCACGTATTTCATCATAATATTCATCTCTAATATTCCCATAAGATCCATTAAATGGTTGTTCTCTTCTAGGAGGATCATATGGTCTACCCATCATACTAACTCTAGGTCCCATTTCATTACTACTAGGTAGTCCCAATAGAGACTGAGAACTACGCATCCCCATACTTGGAGCTTCAAAATCAAAACTATCTTCAGAATTCTGAATAACATTTACACGATTTGTTGTAGCATACTCAATCTTCAATGTACAGCATCCAGAGTATATGTCAGCCCCATTCAAATTACGTTTTACTCTAATTGCGTCATCAACAGAATAAAATTCGACTAGTGCCTTAATTATAAATTAATGTTAAAACGCAATTCATAATTAAATTCCAATAATTTTTTGAAAATATACCATCAAAACTAATTCAACTTAAATGGAGGAAAAATTACCTGCATTATTGATGCTTTTCGATTTATAAATACGCGAACCACTCTACCGTGTGGCTTACATATTTTATTAATGACATCAACATTTATCGGATAAACCGCATCATAAATAAAAAATATTAACACTTTATTAGCTGTAGAAACGGCTTCATTTAGAGGACCACTGCGTTTTAAAACATGTTCAGATGTACTAAAATTAATTTTAGCAGGTCTGTTCGCAATATGAATGAAGTCGTTACGATATCTATATCAAAATTATACAAACGTTGAAAAATATAGATTATAACCTTTTCACAACTTCTTGTGCTGAAACTAAATTCTCAAATTCAACAAGAGCTTGACGTCTTTTAGGTATCATTGCAATATCACGAATGGGGCCAAACTTTTCCATTACACGTGAAACATCTATTTCTAATGTGTGTTCGGCTAATTCTCTTATGTGTATTACTTTAGAAGGTTCTATATCTTCCCAATCATCAGGTTTAACTCTTTTACGATTAAAATTGTCCTATAAAAAGAGAAATAAGTATAAATAAAATGCTTTAGACTAACAAAAAAACCACTCTTACCATATTTAATTTATTGTTGATATATTTAAAAAGTAAGCACTAAAACAAATTAACAATTTTAAATGCTTATAATAAATTATTAAATTAAATCTATTTTAGGTATTTATAACTCCATTATTTAAATATTTTTATTAAATAAAATTACAAAAAATTTTCTTTCTAAATTTAATTCTACTTGCTCTCGTTCTCTAATAAAATGAAAATAATGAAAATAAGTAACTTGTTAATTTTCAAAACTACATTATTTTATTCAAATGAAAAATAAATGTCCTACAAATTAAATTTAAATGAAATTTATTCAAAAAAGTTTTAAGAATTTAAATTTAAAAGGTGAAATTTTTTTTACACTCTATATTTCTTGAGCTGGGTTACCGAATGGTTTACATTATCCTTATTCTTTAGTGGATTAATCTCAGTTTCCGATTTCCATATCTTTAATTTATACGTTCTTAAGTCTATTTGATCTCTAGCAGATTGTGGTTAGGGTATTTGGTTTGCTCCTTGTAGCTTTTGAACATCGGCTGATTTAAACCATGTTGATTATAATTTTACAACACAACTTCAACCTGTTAGTCTTATTTTGGTGTTTGTCTTTTACTGTTCTTAGTTGAGTTAAACACGCTTCGAAATACTCTTTTACTTAGTCCACTAGAAAATAATATAAACAATATGGCTTATTAAAATATCACATCTTTAATACGAATATGATAAGTTTAAGTTATAAGTTAAAGTAAATAATGTGGATGATTTTCCTTTACCATCCTCGGATTATTCAACAACAATCGTTGCTCTTGGTCAATGTTAATCATCGTACATGACACATTCCACGAATAAACCTAAAATATTCAACTACAATTTCCTGCTATATTATGTATTAACTTTAAATAATTACACGGAATTTAAAATATAGGTAAGAGCAAGACCAATCAAGCATAAGTAAATAATAAGTCATTCAATAGAGTCATTTAGACAGTACCTTCATCCGCTGTAGGTCAGAAACTGGTGCCTTCTCTTGGAATATTATCTGACGTGAGATTCGTTTCATTCGCTTTGAATCTGGATAAAAATATTTTAAATCGTTTGGCAAATTTGAAAGTTTATTTGCAGAAGGGCTTTATGCTTGATGACCGTTCTCGAAAATTCACTTGTCTTTTGTAAGTGTTGATATATATGGGCCGACCCTATCGCTTTGACTGCATAGTCATGGTTTCATTAAACTTTCATAATCTTTTCTAGTAGTACATAGATTTAGTCTACTAACGAAAAAACTTTCATTTAATGCTTATTATAATCTGTAGATTATAGCCATTAGTATATGTCTTTTATTGTTTAAATACTTGTAATCCAAATTTACTTTAAAAATGTTTTATGACAAAACATTTCCAATCGCAATACATTGATTTTAATAATACGATATTGTAGTTTATTTCTGAATGCTAACATTAAGTAGAGTTCCAGTTATCACCGTAGGAACAGATAATTTGTACTAGTACAACACGTTAAATGTATGATGCCAGAAGAAGAGTAAATGTCAATATGATTGGGCTAAGGATAAAAGTATCAAAGGACAAGATGATATTTTAAAATTGCAATCTTTGCTTCATTTCTTACTTGTTCCTCCCATTTTAAGAGAAATGATCCGAAATTGCTGGATAAAATATGGAACTGTCATATTTGAACACATTCGCGATGCCGTTTCAAATTTACTGGACATTTTTGTGATGACATCAATTGTAAAAATTCATAATTTATAAAATGTTCACGATAAATCAATATTTTTTGCTTCGATTACATGTTTCCTAATTACTACTTGATGTCATTTAAAAATAGTTCGTAATTTAAAATAGCCTAACTAATAGCAAAATTGTTTTCATGAAAAATAAATGTTGATATTTTTTACTGGTGTAATATTACGTTAGTTGGAAGGGATATTTAATATCTTAAAATCTTAAATGTGACTTTAATTAGCTAAAATGTAAGCCCTTGGAAATAAATTATTAACAATAACGATCATCCTGTCTAAAAACATCAATCTTCATGTCAATCATTTTTCAGAAATTAATGAGAAGAAGGAAATATTTATTAATACATCGATATCCTAACACAAATTTGTTCGATATCGGCTGTATCTACAGGGACTCGGGGTTCTCGAACACCATCGGAGCGGTTCTCTCTCTTGCCATGGGACGTCTTCTGGGATCAATAGTGTAATGTATTGTTATATTTTATTTCAATGTGAGTTGTAATTTTAGTCACCGCATGTTGCACATATAAAAAAATCACAAATAAAAAAATCAATAACAAACAAATATTTTTTAAAAGATTGAATTCGGGAAACTCAACAAAATTCAAATACCTAAAATTCGAAATAAGGAATCCAAAGACTAATATAAAGAAAGTATTTACTTCGCGAAGATTAAGAAAGATTCAATTACCCATCATAAATTATTCTCCGTCAATCCAACAATCTATCCCAATACGGAAATTGTGATAAAAATACCAAAAAATTAACAAAGTCTGAAAGATTCAATTACCAGTCCAAAATTATTCTTCAGCAATCCGACAATATATCCAACTCGAAAATTGTTAAAACAAATATCAAAAATTAACGAAGGTTCTTCTTTTAATTATTTCTCTAATAAAAGTTTCAAGTTGAAAAATAGTTATTGTTCGTTAAATTTTTAAAATTATTTTTAATTCGTATATATCCCACATTACACACATTCACCCAAGCTGTCCGAGACAGTTTATTTACTGGAGACTCGGCTGGGTTCTACAATATTTCTTTTTTGCACGAAGTACTAAATAAAAAAACAAACAACTTAAAATTATACATTCATAACAACACAGGAAATACCCCCCAAACAAATAGATCTCTACTCAGACATATACAAAGGTTCTCCTTCCATGAATTGTAGATTAGGTGTCAACATTCGTCATGTGTATCCGAAATGACACCCCCTCAAATATCTCGCTCTACCAGACTCAAATTCTCGATGACGTCTTGGACCTGCTACACAGCTCTCAACTTGGTCAAACTCGCCTGGTTCAGCTCCGGTTCGCGCTTCAAGATGACCAAAGGAAGTCCTGACTCTGAGTTGACTAATGAGGAAGTAATGGGAGCTCCACTGCAGTCTGTCATCTCCATTCGGTATCCGCGATTCCATGCATCGATAATGTTAGGCTATAATGTTAACGTAGCATTTGTATCGAATCCGTGAGAACGGGCTCTAACAGTTTCACGACCTTTTTACCGTATTTCCAGAATCATGGATACACACATCGTTTAAAATAGGTCGATTAAATGAACTTAAAATAAAGAATTAGCGTTACTTCGGGTGAAGCCGTGAGGCCGACGACCAATCTCCTGATTATTTGCATAATGATGTGTGCTATGAACTGTCATCATTACCCTCCCCCTCCAATTTTATTGTTATTATTATTATTATTATTTTTATGTTGTCATTGTCGTTGTTATGATTATTTAATCAATCACAACAATTTAATAAAAGAAAAAATCAATTAGAATTCAGAAGAATAAAATATTAATAGAAATAGTATAATTATCTTTATCCAAACTTGCAAGCATTAGAACAAAACAAACGATTCAAAATTTAAACCGTTCAGTTCCTAAATATATTTTTAAATAATAGCTGGAAAATTAAAAAGATAAAAAATTCAAATTTAAAACTTACTAATTGAATTTTGGAGTTCGGAATAATTGGAGAATTCAATCACCTTAACTCTTATAACTATATATTGAAATTACCTCGAAGACATAGTTATAGGAGGACATAGTTGTTCATTACGAATATTTATTGGACATATTTTACTTGAATTAATCAGACATATTACCCTTATGTATGTGGATATTTTTAATTATTCGATCTTTTGTTTTGTACATATTTATCTATTCCAGGGGTGCCCACTAATTTTTCTAGGAGAGCTACATTCACATCCAAAATGTGTATGCGATCTACTTTTTTAATACTTACACAATATTTACCTACAATAAACAAAATTAAATGAAACTAAATTAAACTAAATAACATTTTGGAAATGGTGAAATCAAAATTAAAAAATGTTATTTAGTATTACCATAGAAATGGAACACAGAACATGAAAATTGGCAAAAAATTTAAGCATAAAACAGAAATTTTATATAAAATCTAAATTTATATAAAAAAAATATTTTTTTTATGAAGATCTACTAAAAAATCCTTCGCGATCTACCGGTAGATCGCGATCGACCTTATGGGCACCCCTGATCTATTCGGACACATTTATTTATTTTGCGATGTAGAATCTACACCACAAAATAAATAAATAAGTAAACCACTAAAGGTGTTTTTCTATTCCCAGATTAATTGTACAGGTAATTCAGCTCTCGCTAAAAAGCCTAAGTATTTTTTGATGCCATGAATTTTGTACAAGAATTTATGATAAGATATTTTGAGATCGGGGTCTTATGGGAAATTAAGATAATAATTTAAAAAATAAGTAAATAAGTAATTTAAAGTATTGTGCTAATAAGTTTTTAAATAAGTAATGTATTGAATGTAAAATATTTTAAGAAACGATTTCTTCTTCGAAATTAAAGTAAATAAGTAAATTAATGTATAATATTATTTATGAATCGATGTCGTCTGAGAAATTAAAAAAAAATTAGCTTTCATAATCATAGGATAACGTGTTTTGAAGTATCTTCTCTCATAAGTACAAACAATCTTTTTGTGTATATTTGTGGTAGTGAAACACTGTTTTTGAACTACACCAGAGTGTCTAAATGTATTTCTGTTATCACGGCTTTGAAATACAGTGAAATATACAGAGTCATGTTAAAATCCATTGTCTACAACTCGTTATCCAAGTTAAAATGGATCTTGATTATATTGTGCGACCATTCAGTGACAACGTTGGCAATCTTTTTTTAATATAATGACTGTCTGAATTTATTAACGATAAAAATAAAATCTCAACAGGCTGCATTTAACAACTGAATGTGTTTACTTTGCCGGTGGCCAATATTGATCATAATAATGAAATCGAAGATCATAATGGGACAAAGGGACACGAAGAAGAAATTAAAGTATTCACTAAAGATGATAATTTCTTACATTTTTTAATCCTTGTATTTTAGATTATGATGAAAATGATGACTACGAATACTACAGATTATGTATTGCTTCTGATCACATTCATAAACCCAATCCATTCTCCCATTAAATGCTCTTAATTTGTAACAAAAAATATCTTAATTGCAATAAATTTTAATTATTATTGAGTCTTTTATAGTTGTAAAAAAGTTATAAAATATTTTATCAAAGGAAAACTAAATTTAAATTTTAATTATCAAAAATATTTAGATAATGCAATGTGTTTAAATAATGTATTTTTTAGTGCCATTTTAAATATTAAAAAAAAAATTTTTGACAATATATTTGAAATGGATTTAAATGATCATTAAATTTCAAGTAATAATACTCATGAATGCCATTTTTCCATTTATATAAGACTGAAAGTAAAATTGACTCGTTCAAAGAACTTATGAAAAAAATATTAACAGTATTCGGCTGAAACAAAGAAAAACTATTATGATTTAAATCGAGCTTTGGAAATATCAGACGAAGATGAAAAAGTTAATAATAACTTTTTACCGAAAGGTATTTTTGAAAAACAAATGATCGAATCTAATGAATCTTGCTGAGTTGTTTATGTTAGTTCCTGAATTATTTTATGAAATAATATCCATTTAGAAAACACTATTTTTGTATCACAAAATAACAAAACCAAATTCTCTTCAGTGAGGGGAATTACAAACAAAGATGGCGGAAATTCTGCTCACAAATGCTCAATTATTGACCTGTATTTATAATAAAGACGATGGAATTCTAATTTAATATGAGTTTTATTTGCTATCGCATCAACATTTATCATTTCATCTTACATGGTATTCTATAATATATTTTATGACATCAGCAGATGAACGTTTTTCAAAAAAACTTTCTCAATTAATTTCCCCGGTTAAACCTCCATATAAAGTATACCCTATTTTCAAACAATTTTTCTGGTGTACCTCTTTTAGGTAGGTTATAATAGAAATATTGAAAAATCAAAAAAGAATTCATCAAGCAACTGTAATGTGTTCCTTTCCTTGTTTGGTAGCTTTGCAAGGAATCTCCGGTTGATGCAAGCTTTTTATCTAATATATTAGTCTAATATTTAGTCTAATAATTTCCGAATGTGTGGATTTCGCCGCTTGAACACATCCCTTAGTCACATCAAAATATTTTGCCGTTTCTCTTACACTTTTATTTCTATATATATTCTATAATCTTTAGATATAAATATAAATATATAGATAGTTATATAGATATAAATACTTTAAAATGAGAATCAGAGTACCACTCTAGTTTTAGTTAACAACTATAATAAGTAACACAAGCACACAAAAGAAATCAATTAAAAAATTTTCTACAAAGGTTCACTACTATACACTAGGTTAGAAATATGCCACTCCGCAGCACACAGTTTGGCAGACAGTGAATGTAAATAGTGCATACAGAGACATTTTATAATATAATTTATAAACACTAAACTATAATTTCACAAACGAGCGATTTCTATATTCGCTCTCAAAAATAAACACATCCACACGTACTTCGTCTTATACATGGTAGTTTTCCTATCTTTATGCTTGCTGGCTAATTTTTTCAATTGTAGATTAAAATTATCCTAAACATTTCACGGCACACTACTGTTTAGCAAACACTGATTTAGAAGATAGAAACACTTACAAACTTAATCCTTCCATCAAATCAGGATTGCACTTGTCATTCGCTGTACACATGATTCATCGGGTTCAATAATATTGTGCAAATAGCTTAATTATATTGAGTTACAGACACACGAACTTAGCCAATAGTAGATAGATGTGAGCCCGTGAAACCACAAGCCCGCGAAGACAGGTACCCCTACCCAACCACGGGAATTTTTTTTCAAGGTTAAGGTCAAGGTCAATTTTAAAAAAATATTATTAATTAGTCTAATGAGCTCATACTTTTTGGCAGCTCAAAAGTTAATGTTTTTATCAATCGATTATATAGTCTAATATAGACCGATGGCTCATTTTAAAGTCCAGTGCAAGACCTTTCTAATGAGTTATATATATCATTATTAAAGATATTAATGCGTAATGGAGATGTTATTATTATTATTATTTAAAAAAATTTTTTTTTCAAGGTCATTATTTTTTCAAGGTAATTTTTTTTATTATAATTTTATTATTATTATTATTAATAATATTTTAAAGTTATTTTCAAAATATTATTTTCAAAGTTCTTCTTCTTCTTCTTATTATTATTAATATTATTAATTTTTTTTCAAGGTAATCGTATTTTTTCAAGGTCATAATATTTTTAGATGTGAACGGGAAATTTTTCACACACGCATTCAACATGCTAGTCATGCACATGTATTGCAAATACCTTTGTTAATCATGCACTTGTATTGCACAATGACATGTTTAACATGGTTGAATATGCTTAATATTAACTTAAAATAAATTAAATAACTACAATTTAACATTTATTAACACATTCACAATCGTCATCTAAACATTTCATAACATTATGATCTATACAATCTTGAAAATTGTTACATACATGTGGATAGTTATCCTCGCGCTTCATAATATTTTCAGTTAAATGATCCATATAATCCATAAATTGGTCTTAAGGTTCATCATTTTCTTGAGTGTGTTCTTCATCATCAATTTCTTCATCAGTTTCATCAAATCCTGAATCTTCACTCTCTGCTATATTTAATATGATTGAAACACTTAATGTGTAATTGATTTTTACACCAGTTATTTCTGATAGTTTTTCCAACAAAAAGTTGATTATACATTTTAAACAATAAATAATTCGAAAATTAATTAATCATATTTACTTTTTTCTAAAGTCATTAATAACAATTTAAAACTATAATGCAAGTTTGTTTATACTGTTTTTGTTAAAGTTTTCATGTGTTTTGCATTAATGTTGCAATTTCATCGATAATAAAGTGAACAACAAATATGATTAAATACATTTATTAAATACATCAACATTTATTAAAATATTTGTGAACATCTAGCAGACATAATTTTCCAAATTGGAGAATACACATCATTATTATCAACTTTATATACTTGGATTGTAATTGTTATATACCAATTTTCGTTTTCTCTGAAGCTGATTTCGTCAGCATCATAATATCTTGCATATCGATTGTTGAAAAATGCATGTTAGATTTAAATTCAACCGTTTGAAAACCTCCCCAATAGATTTAAAATCTATCATTAAAAGAGTACCGGATAAGAATTGAAATTGAGTAGGAATAAGCTTGATCGGTGACACCAATTTCATATTGATTTCTTCTTTTAAAAAATACATTTAATAGTTGTGGAACATTTGAACAGGTTGTACAAGTTCTACAACAACCTTTGGTTTTTCGGTGTTTGAAATTTTCTTGGCATCTTGAATTATGATTAAAATGAAATGGCACAGGGTTTTTATACATGTGACAGATATCTATCATCCAATCAGATTACAGCACGTCTTTGTTTTCATCGCATTCAAATGCATTGATATTGCATTTTTAAATTATCAAGTTTTATTATTATTATTATTATTATTATTATTATTATTATTATTATTATTATTATTATTATTATTATTATTATTATTATTATTATTATTATTATTATTATTATTATTATTATTATTATTATTATTATTATTTTGCAGTCACCTATATAATAATAAAAACTATAAAAATATAAATTTATTTAACAAAATCAATCTACAATCCTGCTAAAGTGATATGTTCTAAGAACCTACAGCCCATTCCACATACCGCTGATATCTATCAGCACAGTACGGGCACTTTTATTTGCAGGGTACTTCGGTTTCCATTCCGAACTGCATTCTATTAATCTTGACATTTCACAAGAATTGTCGGAAGAGATCGAATATCCATATCTTGGTAGCATTGTAAACCAAGTCCAGAATTATCTCTTTTGGTTTATCTTTCAGAATCATTTGTAGTTCAGGGTAACAGAATTTGAACCGTTCTAGCATGACACCTGAATATTCGTGTGGAAAAAATAATAATAAAATGACAATAATAAATTTAAAATTTATCATAATTATCGAATTCGCACATCACTACTGCAGCACTTGGTATTTTGTACATGTTCAAAAAATGATATGTAAGGAAAAATCATTTTGTTTTAAACAAATTTCAACCAATCAGATATTGGCCAATAAAATGATTTCATTTAGTAACAATATATTATTATAATTATTGGTTTTAAAGATTTTTAACGCGAGCAGGAGATTTTATCGTAATATATATATATGTATATATAGTTTTATTATATTTTGAATTGTTGAGTGTGAGCAGTACCCTTACAAACAATACCCTAAGGCTATTGTTTGTAAGGGTACTGCTCACACTCAACAATTCAAGTTATTATTATTATTATTATTATATTATTATTATTATCTCATTTTAAATGTTTTGCACTGGGCTTTAGAATAAGCCATCGGTCAATAAAATCCATTGGTGGGAACACTAACTTTTAAGCTGCCAAAAAGCATGAGCCCGCTAGACCAATAATATTAAAAATTGACCTTGAAAAAAAATGTTTCCCCCGAGGGTTAGGGAGTACTTGTCCTCGCGGGCTCACATCTATCTACTGTCAATTATTATTTAAAATTAATAAATAATAAATTTTCATATTCATGAAGAAGGAGAATTTAAGTACTTAAGTATTTAGAAATGTATTGCATTTCCTCACTTTTACCATTGAATCTTTTATATTTACAGTATTTGAACATTACCATAAATAAATGTAATAATGAGCATTTTAAGTTAAATGTTTCAAAAATATAATAATGATATTGAACAAATATTACTTTCAAATTTATTTATTATTTATTATTAAAACAAATACGAAATTTTTTATTTTCATTTTATTTCTGTCAAAACTCTCAAATTTTCATTTTACTCCTTAATCAACATAAAAAGAAATTTTTCTCTGATAATAAGGGTATTTTTCAAAATATTCTTATTGAAGTTTTAAGTATTAATTGAAAACTATTTAAAAAAGTACTTCAATTTGAAGTTCACCAGTTCTTATGGTTAATAAAATGTTATTGCAAAACGAAATTATTTTTAGCACTTTCAACAAGACTCTAATTTTTCACAAATTAATTTTCTTTTATTTTACATCTTCTAAAAAAATTAATAGATTTGTAAAAATAGTATAAATTATTTTTTTTACATCAAAAAATCTTTAAAAATTAAAATTTTATGGAAAATTTAATTTTTATTTTTCTGTAAAATAGATTTCAACAAATTTTTGGATTCACTATTGTTCATTTCCATTGCCCTGAGAGCGAGTTCTGGTTGAGAGTGACGTCTTCTACTAAGATCAAAAGACGGTTCAAAACCAAATAAAGTTTTATAAGTTTCTCGAAATTGTTTGGACATCGTACAATAAACGAAGAAGTTAAACAAATATGATATCATAGTTGCTAAATTGCAAATATGAGTTAATTTTCCAAGCAATTCATCAGAAAATATTGTAATGAATAACATTTTAGAAATTGTATAAATTGTTATAAAAATACCATTGGGAAGTTCAACGATTAAAAATATTGTTACAACAACCACCAACATTCGAGAAGTAGTATTCGAATCCCAACCAAGCATTCTGCTTTCAGCCTTTTTTGATAGATTTAATAGTTTTCTTCTCCGAATTGCTACCTTTTTCATTGCGATAATTAACAAAACGGAAAATGACAAAAGCAAAGTACAAGGGGCCACATGCATTAATAAAAGGCGAGAAAAATAATATACAATCATTAATCTTGAACCACTTGAATGGCACTTCATAACCAATATATGTGTGGAATTATCAGAACAAACCAAATTGAATTTTAAAAACTGAGGTGAAATAAGTGGCCAATTGAAACAAATAGAAAGAAAAATCACTGCAATGACCATTTTAATAGAATTTTTTATTTTACATATATGATCAACTCTCAGTGGCATTGTTATATAAATGTACCTTTGAATGGCTAAAATAACCGTTAGCCAGATTGATGCCGTGTGACAAATTGTGGGCAAAACCACGTTTAAAACAAAAATTGCGACGCTAATTGTAATATTATTTTGATATTGGGTTAAAAATGACGGATAATTATTAATTAAATAAACTGGCAGAGGAAAAACTCCTGTGAGCATATCAGCTAATGCTAATGACATCAGTATAACGTTTGTGGGAGATCTCATATGCCGTTTATTGAGAACAATACATATTGAAATATTTGTACTCATTAAAAATAAAATAATAAATGGCAGCACTTTTGACTCTAAAAGAAGACTAAACTCTGGTTTTTTAATGGAAGGGTATGGGCCACATCTCAATTCCAATTCCCGACTAGATGTGATCGTTGAATTTTCTTCCACTGATTGATAGAAGTATGACTTATTTTCACATAACATTGTTTTTGCAGCAAGTAACCTGAATAAAAAAACAATTATGATTTTAATTTTAATGTTTAAAATTTATCACTAATATACTTTATCTTTTTACTTTTAATTTTATTATTATCAATATTAATTTTTTTAATCTTTATTTTTGACTATAGATAAACATTTATTTATTTTGCATGAATTTTCTGAACAACATTTATCAATTGTTTGTTGATAAATATTAATTTATTTAGATGATATTTCATTTATTTTCGTTTTGATAAAATTTTCAAAATTTAATTCTACGCAACACACAGAGCCTGTTCGAGCCACTTGGAGGCCCAGGTCTGACATCATATGTGACCCTTATATAATGAAAAATATAACAAAATTGTATACTTTTTACTGAATAAAAATTTATTATTTCTAAACTTTAAAAAATCTAATTCGAAATATATTAATTAATAAATAAATTTAAAAATGAGCTCTTCGAGCTTTTAGAGCTGCAAAGAACTTATTAATTCGGAATAGTCCACATTTCTTGCAATATCACAATTAATATTTAGCGTCCCCAAATCATTTACATGATCTTGGAGCATGGTTGATCTTAAATAACTTCTTATGCGTTTCAGTACGCTTAAACTCCTCTACTACTAGTATCAAAAAAGTGTTGTTTGGGGCCCCTTAAATTAAGAGGCCCATGTCAAAAGACCCTCCTGACCCTCCCCCCTCTTCTGGGGCCTGGCAACACACATTTTTGGTTATTTATAACTCTATCCATAAAGAAGTATCATCTACATATAGGTAACCAAACGCCAACTAAGCAGGGTCAAAGCAATAATTAAAAATTAGAGAAAAAATAATATAAACATTTAATAAAAATTTATTAATTTTATAGTCAGGGCCGTAACAAGTGTGATACGAGCGGTGCAGTCGCACAGGGCGCACATCTGAAAGGGGCGCAAAATTGGAATGTAACATTTTTTAATGTTACCAAAAAATAACAAATATAAATAAAAGCAATTATCAAATGGCCTGCAAAACGACAGCCCTAGCTAGCCTATCTTTAACATTGCTGATTGGACTGGTCCATTAGCGTGCCTTCGTAGGTGTGTATTTTATAAAACGTTAGTCCACAAAATGGGTTCCTGTCATTTTTTCAATTAGCAACAGAATTTTAAGAGCATTACTACCTATTATAATAGCTGGAGATGAATACATGGTTAACAATCTTAACATGAATATTATAATTATTATAGTAGGCTGTTTTGAATTCGGGTTTTATGGGCGCCAGATATATGAACCGCACAGGAATGCAATAATTGCCTTGTTACGGCCCTGTTTATAGTTATCAAAATTTAACAAAAGGTAGCTTTATATTATTATTTGAAATCTAAATTGGAGAAATGGTAAATTGTGGAGGGAAACAATTCATAATTTGCAACCCTCGATTACTACACTGATAATAATTAATATTTATTTTATTAATAATTAATATTCGCTTAATATCACATCATCGATGCAGAAAATAATCGTGATATTAACCGATGGAGATATTAAGTGAATCCTTAATGATGACTAAATATACAAAAAATAAAATTCAAGAAAATCCAAAAATAATAATATATCAGCTATCTTAAATTAATCACTCGTTTGTACTTTTTTGTCGTTCATTAGATTTTTTCTTCAATTCCACTTCTTGTCAGTTAAAAATGATTGTAATACTTTAAAAGAATTCATTGTTTGGTCGCCAGTTATCGGCACTGGGCACTATTCTCTCTAGAATCGCTTTAGTCGCTTGACGCATCAATGTAGTTATTGCTTTGATTTGAAATACTAATCTTCACAATCAGTTTTTCTTCAATAATTATTCCAATGTATTCTATATGCTCATCAATATCAACATACTTTTCAAAATCAAAGTCTAAATTTATTGAAAATAGAATTGTTGGCGTCAAATTTTGAGATTCTCAGGCCCTGTGTCATAAATGTTGTCTTTCTTAAATAATTTACAACCGTTTCAAGTGTAACCATCAACCATGACTCCTTTATTAAATAAATAGCTGACAATAAATTACTATAACGAGCTAAAAGTAAGACAAAAAAAAACATTAATTTTGTGTAGTTTAAAATGTCGCAAGAAGTTTCGTTATTATTTTACGTGGAAAAAAACTTGAATTTTCTAGCCAGCTCGTTTTTGAGTTATATATTTTGCCTATTTAGGACAGATCTGCCTCAATCTGCTTGGTAACCTAGACAAATGACTACTTTGGTTGAGTATCTCAAGCTGAAATAATCTCTAATTTAGTACTCGCTGTTAAATATTTTCACTTGCACTAAGAAATTTTTATTTATTTAGGCGATTAAAGAAATGATAAAATATGAATTATAAGAATTTTTTTTCAAATTTCATCATTGATTTCTTTTCAATTGACATTGTATTTATTAAAATATATCGATGTTTTTTATTTATTTACTGATTCATAGTCAAGCTTTTTAATAAATACGATAAAATATGCGATTCAATTTATAATATAAGATAACTTTGTTTTTTCAAAAAATTGTTGATATCAACCGAAGAGTGATATTAAACACCGTGATAATAAGCATAGGAAATTGTATTAATATGTTAAAAAATTGAATAGGATTTCTTGATTTAGATACTATTTTAGGTTAATTTGCTATTTTCTCGACTTCATTCGAGTGGTGGATTAACAGGAATAAAGTGTAAGTAATTTACTACACCATTTTCAAACTGAATCAACTAGAAGTATACAATTTGTACGTCACACTCATGTGACAAATTTTGGGGGTTTCAAGAAAATAAACTAATGTGCAAATGATTCAAAATTGTGTGCTCATTTGTAATATTTTGAGTATGAATAGATCTAGGTGTATTTCATATTTCCTCGTGGATCGCATTGTATCTCACAAATAAGTATATTTGCATGCCTCGGGTAATGGTTATAGCAGAATGAAATTAGAAAATATTATGATATTAGTATACTATTATTTGATTAGATAATGTAAAAAGAAATTACAAATTATAATTTAAAATTAATTTGATATTTCGTTTATTTTCATTCTGAGAAAAAATCAAAAATGAATTCTATATAACACAAATTTTAATAAAGATAAAGCGATAATTTGAGCTGCACAGAATTAATTTTTGATATTTTGTCAGAATGAAAAAATGAAATATCAAAATTAGAAAATAGGTCAAAAAATTAAAATTTAATATTTAAAATAATTTTCAATTCTTTAATTACTTAATTATATTTCTTAGATAAATTAATATTTTTAATTAAAAATTATAACTTTAAATTTTCGTAAAATGAAAATTAATTGAATTAGAAAACTATGTAAAATATTACTTTGAATCTCACTAACTTAACGAAAAATTTCTACTGGAAAAGTGTTAATATTCTAATTAAATAAATGCTATTTGAAGTCCATTAATTTAATATAATGAAAATTATTTTTGTTATAACATTATATATTATAAGAATGAAAGTTTGTCTATCTATCCGATCAGCAATTTACCATATAAATAATAATTTCTTATATGCTACTTACAGTTGAAAGTAATATAATTTAGTCAAAGGTTTTCAATACAGAATTCAAACACGGAGAATTTGAATTTTATTTGATTAGTGAACCAGTTTGCAGTTAGAAAAATATTGTCAATTATTTTTTGATTTGAATTTGAGTGCGTTTTCAATTTTACAAATTGAATTTTTTTGGAAGCTTTTCTTATTGTGAATTAAACATTCAAATATTTTATTATATGTAAGTACATCCATTAGCTTGAAACTTAAAAAAATTTTATTCCCAAAGAACCATTTTATTTCCTCCATTTTACGTGTTCTTTTATGAACTGGTAGTCGATGAAATCACCTTCGTCATTGCTGGAAATGAGTTTGACAGTGAATTATATATTCTCGTTTTTAAAAAGAAGATTTAACTTTCTTCATAAGTTGTTTCAAGAGTAAATTATTAAAACAGAAACCATTTTTCAATATAGTATTTTTGGAGAATTTAACTAAATATAAATAATATTCCGAGCAATATAATTATACAACTTCGACATTCCATAAACATCTGAATATATAATAACATTTTTAAATACACCATACATTATCAATGCAAAAGCACACCCATAAAAGTCATCTTCAAACGGTTTACCTTCAGCAACTGATCAGAGAAGTACCTCTCTGGTACTTTTAAGCATTGAGCTAGAACTCACGTATCCATTTCTTGAACCTGAAATTATTGTTGAATTCCAAAACATGAGAAACATGCTCATAATTGTGATCTCAAAAGGGATAGGTAGTGAGGGTATAGATTACGGTAGATGTTATGAATGTTATGAAGGTTAATAAAAAAAAATTAATTAAATTAATTAAAATTAATTAAATTAATTAAAAAAATCAAATAATACCATAACCATTAGATTTATAACAAATTTGGTACAAGTTGTATCTAAATTATATTATTTTTGTAGTCTTTTAAAAAATTATTTATTTAAAAGTCATATCAAACATTACTGAACAGTATTATAAGTAAAGTTACAAAATATGACAATATGCAAAATATAGGAAGAATGATATGCCTAAACTAATTATTACCCCAGCAAAATTAAATTGAGTTACATTCTGTTTGTTGAGGCTATGTAAAGGTTTTCCAGAAATAAACTAATTGTAGAATTGATGACAAATCAAGTGCAAAAAATTAATCAAAATATAACAAAGTTGTAAAAAATCAAAATTTATGTGCAAAATTAATTAAAAATCAGAAAAATTTAAAAATAAATATTTTTTCAGTGGGAAAGAAAATGACTCTAACAATTTCTTTACAATTCTAAAAATATGAACAGATTAGTTTAATCTAAAATTTCATTGATAATATTTTAAATATAGAACCCAAAAATTCTTAAAATTGTTTAAACGCACCAGTAACTCAGTACACACTGGAACAAATTCATTTAAAATGAAATAGAAAACATTTATTATTAAAACTATTATATTTAATAATTAATAAAAATAAATAAATAAAATGAGAAAACCAACAAGTCACAGAAACATATTTTCGAAAAAGAACACTAAAAACATAAGAAAAGGAAAATAATTATCAGAAAAAATAATACCGGGGCTAAGAATAAAATAAAAACAATTCAAAAGTATAATAAAACAAAAGCATAACAAAAGTTAATTAAGAAATTAATTAATGAAAAAGAAAAAACAGACTGTAGAAAAAACTTTTTCATATTTATTAAAACAAAGCTGGAAAATATCAAATTTTGTTTTTGCTATAAATTTAGTACAAATAATCTGCGTCATTTAAAAGGCAATTGAATAAATTTATTCAAATACAATTTATTAGTTATTTCTTTTCATCAAAACCTAATATATTCGACATTTTCAATATAGAAATTGGAAAACCTTTGCTAAGAAGTTATGTTAAAAATATGTTAAGAGGAATAAATTTAAAAATTGTATTATGTTACAATAAAAACTTTTATTTTCAATAAATAGTAAAAAAATATAATATTGATTTAATGATAAAAATATATTTAAAAAATATTAAAAAAATACTATTATCCTAAAACCGTTCCATTTTTTATCTATAACTGCTGAAACACTGACACAATAAATATATGAAAATTACTTCTTAAAATATACATATTATAAATTTTATATTGAAAAAATACAGATAAATTTTATCTAGTTATCAATTAACATATACCGATTCCAATTTCAATTATTTGAAATAGATAATTAAGAAATTTGAACAGAAAATATGGTTGAAAATTTTAATTAATTATTTTTCTTCTAGATTGTAATTAGCATATAAATGGAATTACGTGTATGGATCAAAAGAAAATTAAAAAAAAATAGTGAAAGTGATCTCGTAAAAATATAAGTACACAAATATAATGTTGAGACTCTACAATAGAGAGTCAATAACTAATGTAAATCTGGAAAACCAGTTATGATATGCAACTTCAACTATCGAAATAAATTTAGAAAAATGAAGTAAGCGAAAAGAATTGCATAGACATCATTGAAAGAAGTAACTATTGATATTTATTTGGTATTTAAATAAAATTTACATTATTTAATTTCTGTCACTTAAATAATATTTTTCATCAATAAAGCTATTTTAATTTTATATTTCTTATTATTAACCACTTGCCGGGCGATTTTTTTTCATGTTTTCGGTCAAAAAAAAACTATTTTTTTTAAATCATTAATTAATAGTATATAATAAAAATATAACGTAAATATATTTTTTTTAATTTTCCGAGTTTGTATTCACTAATTTTTTCTATATGAGTTTTAGCTCACATGTGAGCGCTCGCCCGAAATAGTACACATTTTTTGCACTCATATTTGAGCGCGCGCCAGGCAAGTGGTTAATAATGTGCTGGCCACAGAAAACGTTAGGGCTTCAATTACGGCCCAAAGAATTAGTCAGGCCTGGTTTGGAGTGATCACAGAATCAGTGACATTGAAATACTTATTAAATTGAAAATGTGAGTTTCATTTTTCACTATAATGTGCCACATTTCAAACAAAATTAACCAATATAAATTGAATTTTGATTAATGGACTTTTTTAAAATAAAATTTCATTTAAAAAAAATTTAAATAAAATTGAAATTCAATAAACATTTTTTATATTTTTTTATATTTTTACAACGGTAAAATGAATGCATGTTCGGTATTTACAGAATTTCAAATTTTCTTGCTTTTTTATCTCGCGGAAAATTGTAATCTTTAACTTGAAGGATGTTTGTTTCTTTTGATTAATAAAACTTTAATTTTATTAGAAGGATGTTCTAGCCATGTTCCAGGATCGTCATTCAATGATACGTTAATTTATTCGATTTCTTTGTTTAATTAAAGCAGAAAATCCTCTTGTTCTTGATCTTGATTAACTTTATTAGTCAAAACCAAACTTGATGAATTTCAAAAATGATCATCTTTAGTATTTGTAGCTACTTCTTCATTTAAACATGAATGAAAAGTATCTTATTATGAATAAGTGCTAGTGCCATTATTTTCACTTTGATATTCACGTTCATTGATATCACCATCAACCTTTAAAAATTACACCAACCTTCTTTTTTAACGATTTATATTTGCTTTTTAGAGAACCACTTAAATATCTTCTATTTTCATCTTGATCTGTAATCGTAATAATGTTTTTGTATTTTTACATTCTCAAAATTCTATAAAATTAACTCAAAATAATTAAATAAAAAACAATGACATATTTTTCCGCCAGACAGAAAATGTCTGAAGTTCATGTCTCTGAAGTTCATCTAGTTTAAAGATCTCCCGAGGTAACCTTACTTGAAAGTTAATAATAACTTCTTTTGATTTTCACCTCTGATTTCTTTTCAATTGGCATTGTATTTATAAACGAAATTGACCATGAATCCGTAAATATATCGATATATCGTGTTTTTTGATATTAACGAATTTTCGGCACATCCTTTTTCAAGTGATTTTGAAGTTAACGTTTTAAAAATATTCGCGTTATTTAATTGCAAAAAATTAATTTTAATAAAAAATCTACTCCATGTCTTTTTTAACCATCATTTTAAACTAATAAAAATCTTACAAATTCAGGACCACTGTAGAATTTCAATTGATAGGCACATTTAAAATTGAATTTTAAATAATTTAAATTGGATATTTTATGGAAAAATATGAAATTGTTTAAATAAATAATTTCTCAATCTTCAATTTTATCCATTTTGAAATTGCTACAAATAATTCGTGATTAATCGAAAAATTATGCAACGTATTTTCTAGCTGAGAAGAAAACATTAAAAATTCATTGTTTAAATTTACTCATCAAAATCTTCCACAAATGAAAATTCCTGTTTTTTTATTTTACGATATAAAAATTCCATTGTTTAATTTTTCTGGTAATACAAAGCATAGTAAAATATTTTTATGAATCAACAATTCAAATTTATAATTACTTTTAGACTATTTTTTTCAATACTTATTATTCACAAAATAAAGTAATAATTGTTAAAAAAGAAATTATAAAGAAATTATAATTTTAAAAATTAATATTTAATTTTACATTTTTAACTTTATGAGATGTTTTTTCAATAAAACAAAATAATTTCTTGATAATAATAATTAATTTGTACATCCATTTTTTGTAATGTTCTAATTATAATGTTTGTAAAAATTGTGTACGCAAAAACATTCTGCAAAATTATGTTAAAAATGATTTTCAATGTGGGTATAAATCATTGATGGATATAAAACTTCAACGGAACTCTAATTGCGCATGTGATAAAAAAATTTTTCAAGTTAAAAACGACAATTTCACAGGCTTTAAAAGATTTAAATTCTTATTATTTGATGGATAAAATTAACTTGGAGCTAATGAAAAATATTAGCAGTGGAAGCATTAAGTCGAAAAGTCGCAAATCTTTTTAGTTCTGAAGGCATTTTATATTTTTAAGAAACAAAGTGGAAGCAGTCGATTCGGAAATAAGTCGGTAATTTTTCTACTCAATTCAAAATTGCATCGAATTTTGAAAAATCAACAATAATACAGCTTTAATAAAATGTCTTGTTGACCCAACTTCAACAAAGGGTCCATCAAAACCTGTTCTTAGTTTTGCTACAGGTCTTATGAAGCAACATTTTCCTGATGAGACTATACAGCAATCGGAATATGAAGAAAAAATTCTACGCGAAGAATCCTCAACTCTAGTTGAACCAGAATTAGAATTAATTGAAGAACTAAATTCATACATGTCAAATTCGTCCAACATTAAATAAGTAGGAATATCAAATAATAATTGTACTTTAAAGAAAGAATTCAACATCTTGAAGAAAACTTGCATGAGAACATTATATCTTGAATTGCTGTATATGGCATTAAAAACTGCAAAGCCGACTTTAACAGACGAAGAGAGAACTTTTTCATTTTCGGGGAATTTCTGCACAAAATTAGATCATCCTTGTGGATTAATTAATGCAAAAGTGTTTCCAAAATACTATTATTTAAATGAAAAAAAGAACAAATATAATTAGTTAATTTAAATTTCATTAAACAAAATAAAAGAAATAATCAAATATGAAATTCAATATTATTTTTTTTTGTTTTTATACCGGTTATCCGGTATACTCGGAAAATTATAAAATTTATAACTGATAACCGCGGTTACAGAAACTCCGGATATTTTTTATGCGCATCAAATATATTCTGCACTATAATTAATCACAAGTTGCACTATAATATTTAAATACACTATATTAATCAAGTACGCACTATAAATTACATTGTTACACTATAAAAATATTTTACAAGCACCAAAACAATCTTTTTTTGCACTAAAAAAATCTTTTATAAGCACTAAATTTATTTTTAAATTAAAATTAAATTAAAAAATAATCTAGTACTTTTAAATAATTATTAAATTAAATTTTTTTAAAAATTATTATAAATTACAAATATGTTATTCAATTCTCAATTAATTTACCAAAAAATATACTAATACATACTGTTTATACAGTATATATTGTTGATAAGAAATAAAATAAAAAATAAAAAAAGAATATTGTATTAAATTCGAAGACAATTCGTTATTAATTTAACAAGTTAAATAAGTTTTTAAGCTTTTTTGAATCCAGTAGGATCTACCACTAGTGCTGCTGCTGCCAAAGTGAGACTTCCTCGACTATGTTTGTTGACAGCAGAGGCGATGGGAATCTGGCAATCTCCAATTTTCAATTTTGAGCATATTCCAATGACATTGCTATTTGAGTTTCATTTAAAAATTATTTTAGTTCAGATTAAAAATTATTTATTTATAAAGTAAATCTTTGAATAAAAAAAGTTTTGATTTGAATTATTTTAGTAAAAAAGAGAATAATATAGTGCTAATTAAATTATAAAGTAATGCTTGGAAATAATATAGTGCAGTTTGCTATTAAAATTGTGCAATTTATGATCATTTTATAGTGCAACATTAAATACATGCCTTTTTTATGCTATTATAAATTTGGTTTTATAGAAAAATATTTATTCACGAAATACCTTATAGTGACAAAAAACCTTTAAATTTAATATACAGTTTTCTACAAAATATTTAAAAAATTACATCGACATTTAGTATTTGAGAGTTTCAAGAATAAATTTTCAATTTTACCTTGCGTGTAAAATTTCAGTAGGCATTCATTATTTTTTTGTGATTCTTTTTGTTCATTAATAATTGTCGTTGAACTGAATTTGAATATTTTATTTTTCACTTCAATGACTTTTGTTAAGAAAAAACAGCTAGTAACTGATAATTAATTTAATATGTTATGCATGATAATTGTCAGATGTGAAATAAAATTTTGGCAAAATATAATTTTTAAACTGCAAATAATAATAATAATAAACTTTTATTTCAATTCTAAATCAAATAATATTAATTGTTTTAAACGTTATCTAAATTAATTTTCAGTTATGCATAAATGATTGACGTTTGTTTGAATTTTCAATTATTCTTAATTTATATGATAAAATCTTTCAAATCAGGTCTCTTTCAAACCTCTTTCAAACTTTTAGTTTAAAACTTTATTAATAAAAGATTACTGCTTTGTTATAATTTGTTAATTCGCGAAATAATAAATTAAAATATAAAGCATTCCATTAAATGTGCTAAATAATTTATGCATAAATAGTTAAAATCGTTTTTTAATAAAACGAAATTAATAAATAAATTTGAAATTATTTAATATAAATTTATAAAAAATAAAATAAACACAGCATATCTTAAATATCGTTTTTTTAGCTTTCCTCCTTGACACCTAATTGAGCCGAAAAGAGTTATTTTTTATCGAAATAATATTTTAAAGATTAAAATTTCTTATCAAATTATTTTTAAAATATAATATCTAAGTTTAAGTTTTGTCTTAATATAAAAATAGCATTTTATTAATTTTAATATTTTGCTTTTATTTATTTCTCCAAATAATTCCAATAATATATTATAAAATATATGCAAAACAATACAAGTTATTATTTTAATTACGTTCAATAAAATAAAGAACAATGAAACTTATTTCTTAAAATATTAAAAAACACCCATTTTTAAAAAATTAAAATATATCTAAATTATTAAGAAAAACAAATTCATTGTTGAAGAATCATATTATCACAACAATATTTTGAATTTTAACCAATAAAAAACAAATGAGAAAATGAAATAATTAAAATAATTTTATTTGAATGGATTTTTTAAGAAATTATGTATATTTTATTAAAAATTCTAAAACAAGATTTTTTTCTCTATAAACTGTAGTATTTCACTGTAAAAACATGATACTTTTTAAAAATCTTTTATAAATGAATCATTCTAGTAAATTCGTTTTATAAGACATTTTAGCAACGTAGTTTTCACAGCTATGACGGAAACATCTCAAGGTATCACAAATGTCAGAAACACAATTTTTAAAATATTGTTATATTTTAAAAATTACATTTTGTTTATTTGAGTACCTTTTTGGAAAAAAAATACATGAAAAAGTGAAATTTGAAATTATTTAAAATATTTTATTTGTTTAACTTTTCTCAAATTTCGTTCAACTTTGATCCGTTTTTTCCTTTAAAGTTTTATTTATCTCATTGTTTAAAACAAATCTTTGGCCTTTGGTAATGTTTTTGTTTTCATTGTTAAATAACACTTGAAAAGGCAATACTGATAATTTGTGTTAAATAAGAAAAAAACTTGATCTATAGTCGAAATGAAAATAAATGAAATTATGGAAAGTATTTTGATCTATTCTTACATAGAATGCAGTTATAAAAATAATCGGTCAATTTTATTATATCGGGTATTTCTAAAAAAATAATTATTTATTGAAATTGAATTTTTATGCATGTAAAATTTAGTCGTGCTCAGATTTTTTAGATTAAAGGTTGTTTTTTGCTTTAATTTAAATAATTTTTTTAAATAAGATTTTTTTTTGATAAAATGGAGGACGAAAAATAGAAAAATCTTTTGAAGCTATTGAATTATTCAGTAACAACGATTTTTTTGTTGATGAAAATGAATATTTGTTTGATAATGATGATGAAGATATTGAAAATATTTTAACTAAACGAATTCGCGTATCGAAAACTAGTGAAAATATTACATCATCAAATGGTTGGAGTGAAGTAAGACAAGATCTTTCTGAGTTTCCTTTTAAATGTCAGCAGTCTATGAATATTCCAGGAAATTGTATAAAACCTAGTGATTATTTTGATTTATTACTAACAGAAAGTTTTTGAACTTACTTTGTTGAACAAACCAACCTTTATGCCTGTTGTTGTGTACTGTCAAATTTTTATTATTGTTATTTACATTATAAAATCGTTATGAATAAATACCCCCCCCCCTCCTCAATCAAAACGTCGCGTTCATTATATAAACTATATAGATTCGATTCTCTATAGTAAATAATTACTATAAATAAACTATTAATTAACAATCTAAACACCAAGAAACAACTAACTCTAAAGAAATTGGAATTTATCCGAAACATAAATTATTGAAATACTTCAAATTCCCAAATCCTATTCAAAACAATAACAATACTTGTACTGACAATTCCTTCTAACTCATTTACATAACTCGATTTACATACAAACATCCCAGCTGTCCCGAGACAGTTTATTTACCGGTGACTCGACTGGGTACTACAATCTTCCACAATAACACTACAATAATATACAATCACTATTTAAGATAAATAGAAACAACAATATACAACCACTATTTAACATAAATAAAAAAACACAACTTAACAAGAATTGAAAGAATTGAAAAAAAGCTTTAAAAAGGTGAATCAACATGGAGTCGATTAGATTCGATTGTAGTTTGTAAATGGAAAGATAAAAGGGACGTGGTCACCATATCCAACAAATACTATGGAAACATGGTGGAAGTATTGAATAGAAATAAAGAAAATCTCCACAAAACCGGATATTGTTCGGGACTTCACATCGAGAATGATAGGAATAGATAATAGTGATCAAACATTTAAATTATTCATCATCAAGAAAATCTGTAGGATGGTAAAAAAATATTGGGTTATAGTTTTTCGAAATGTTTGTGCATAATGCTTGGCTACTTTACATCCAAAAAAATCCTTCACGAAAAATACTGACAATATTACAATTCAGAGAAAAGTTGATTGAACACTTAGCTGGTGAACCTAAAAACCTTGATCCTCGCAGCGGACTTAGATATATGTGTCACTACTTGGAATCAATTCCACCAATGGAAAAGAAAAATAATCCAATTAAGTTATGTCGTGTTTGTAATATATCAAAAAAAAAGAAAAAAACGAGGTGTGCAGTGTGCCCTGAAAAGTCAGCTGTTTGCGTGAATAACTGTTTTAAAATTTATTATCAAAATTAATTTATATACAAACAATCTTTAAAAAGTTGAATTTTATTTTTTTGTGTTATGTTTTTATTTTTTTGAAATAAAGTTGAATTTGGTTTTCATTACATTTCAGTTTATTTATTTTGAAATCAAATAAAAAGTGATGTAAAAACAAGCTACGAGTTATCTCGTCGTTGGCATATCCAAATAAAATTTTATATAATTAGGCCAAAGTACGAGATATCTCGTATTACATAAAAGTGTCTAAATTTACCTTACTCTACTCTTTAAATACCTTATAAGTGTTTTTATGCTTTATTATTGCAGTATTTTCCATATAAAATAAAAATCTTGAATTGGCGCCCGAAGTTAGATTTAAGAAAACCGCCTTGGCAGTGAATTCGTTAAACAATATATATTCTTTATTTGCATAAACTAATGCTGATACATTTCCCAGATAGGGGTTAGTTGAATTAATATGAATTTAATTTAATAATACTTGAAAAAAACTCTTAAAAAACTAATTTTTTATACCTACGCGGTGTGAATAAAAAGTGCTTACATAAATATAAATGGTTTTGTAATAATCTTTGGTGAGATGTATCTAAAAAAAGTATTTTTTGTGCCTTTTCCTCTGGAAACACCCAACACGAGACTAATACTTACTGCATAAAACACTAAGACACAATGGCGTCTCGTTCTCCGTTATAATATTCTTCAAAATATTCTACCTAATAGCATGAAAGAAGATAAGATTTTCTTGACATGTTTGCATTCGCCTTTCTCGCGTCTCTGATGTCAAGAAATGTGATATGAATCGACTTTATAATTTTCTTACTCCAATGGCCTTCACCATGTTTTACACAATCATTTTGCTTACATGAAGTCTAGTTGACAGTTCTCTGTGAGTAATTCATCTCTCATTTTACACAATAATCTTCAATTTTTTGAATTTCTCTCGTCAATTCTCTCGTCAATTCTCTCGTCCCTTCTTTCTTCAACAAACACATTGTTTCAGCTTGGGAAAGACTCTCTAATTGAATTATGAATAGTGGCCCTGCATGGTGCTTCATTTCGACATGCTTCTGTTTTTCTCAAATGCTGTGAAATTCGACTTGCTGGTACATTTAAAAAAATAAGCCATAAGCAATGTCAATAAATTCATTAATCTTTACCTATAAAATTATTCGTTGTTTTGTGTTTAAAATTTCATGGACTTATTAATTTCATTTCTCTACGAGTCCAAGGACGTTTTCTCTACATCAAGCATATTTATAAATATATTGTAATTTCATTCTTTATAATTTCAAATATAAAATTTAAGAAAGTTTTAAATAAATAAAATTTCAAATAAAATTTTATAAATTCTATTTCATTTCTCTTTATTACGACTATAGATCAAATTTTTGTGACATCAGAGAAAATCTAATTCGTGGTTGTTTTGATAATTAAAACAAAAGCAGATTAAAAGTGACAAGAAATAAATGGTTTTATTGACGGGAACTCTTATTTTAGTTTACGTAACAATGATTTTGATAGTGATTTACTTTAAAGTTTTTATTAAACATTTTAATTAACAAATTTTTCTGCCTAAAATTATCTAATATAGGATTATGTTTCTCAATTATATTACTCACATAAGGAACTCCAGAAGTGACAATATCAGATCACCATCAAATTTTGTATATAATTAAAAGACAATGAAGTATATAAACAAAAAAATTTGTGATTGTTGTGATCTACTTACACTAGAGTTACACCACTTCAAACTTTTGAAAATAAAAAGTTTTTATATCAATTTTTCAATTAAAATTAGCTAAAAATATTTAAAAATGCTCAAAACAACTTTCTCATTCATTTTTCATGAAATATTTTGCAAAAGAGCAACATAAAATTGTATAAAATGCCTTTATACTGGATATAACATGTAAGTATTCCAAGTATTATTGTGATTATATTAATAATTAGAAATAATTCGATAAGGCAAATAATTAGTTTTCCAAATTTGCCGAGAATTGTTCATTAGATAGATGTCAAAATATGCCTTTCATAAAATGTTTTTGGCGAAAACTTTGCACTGTAAAGCATCGTTTTACGTTTATCATTTTTACATAGGGTCTCTTTGTTTTCATTGTGATGAATAATTATGTTTTGTTCTAACATCTACACAAGTTTCATGCAATATTAAGTAATATATTTTTAGAAAATAAGAGCGTCTTATAATTTTATCCGGCACTGTAAATTAAAAATTTTAACATATTTATGTAAACCTTAATAATATTAAATTATTGTAATTTATTTTTATTTAAACTTATGTTAATAATATCTCAATAATAAATTAAAATATTCCTAGACAAAATGAAATAAATGACAGTCATATTTTTGAAAAAAAAACATTTTAGAAATTTCAAAAAATTACTTTCTAAAATGAAAAATTTCGTTATCTCTGAAAATCTGTAATTACTTCGTTTTCTATGAAGCTTTCAATATAATTAAGTTAGCAATAAGTTAAATTAGAAAAATCAAAATAATTTTATAAAGTTGTTACAATACAAAAATAAAATTAATAAAATAAGATTATTATTATTAACATTTTTATTGGTATTATTATTATTATTATTATTATTATTATTATTATTATTATTATTATTATTATTATTATTATTATTATTATTATTATTATTATTATTATTATTATTATTATTATTATTATTATTATTATTATTAATATTATTAAAAACGGTGGGTTTCTCGATTGGATTATAATTCTAAGGATTACCCAACGTAACTTCCTATATATATATATATATATATGTATATATAATATATATATATATATATATATATTATATATATATATATATATATATATATATATATATATATATATATATATATATATATATATATATATATATATATATATATATATATATATATATATAGGGTTTCCCATTATATTAATATGGCCTTTCTATTAATAGTTTTAATATTTCATTTAATATGTATAAAATTAATTATGTTTTTATTTAATTTCATATAATTTATTTATAATTCTAGTTTAGATATATTGTAATACAAAATAACTGCAATAAAAATACAAATGGCAAAACGAGGGGAAATAAGGAGAACATTTATTGTACTATGCTATTTATTTCTGCAAAGTTAATTAGGTATTAAATAGGTTGTATAGTATTTTTATATTTATGTACATTTGTGTTAAATATATGTATAAATAAGTACTAAGTTGAAGGAAATTGTTCCATTATTTGTTGAAAAATTAATAACTTTTTAATAGATATTGGAAATTCAATATTTAAATAATAATAGAAAATTTTGAAAATTATTATTATTTTTAACTTTACAGATATAAATAATATAGAACAATAAATCACTTCCCTATTCTCCCTTATTTGACCATTTATACTTTCATTGTAATTATTTTGTATTATAATCCATCCAAACTATAATTATAAAAAGTTATATATGAAATTAAATGAAAAACACTTCAATAGAAAATTAATGTTATGAAACGAAATATTAACACTGTTAAATGCAATGAACATACTTATGGACACAATTTTTACTGTTTATATTTTAATTTTAACATTTTCATATGTTAAGTTAACCTAAATATTAAAGATGAAATTAAATTAAAGAAATAGTTCATTTTTACAAAATGAATCTAGATTGGTTTTTATAAATTTAAATATAAGTTATCATAATATATCTTAATTTGGAACTGATTACCATCAATAAATAAGCAATCACTGTCAAATATTGTTTATTTTAAAAGTTTAGATTTAAAGATATTTCTTATATTTTTAATAATATTTTAATTTATTATTTTATCAAATAATTAAGAAAATTAGTAAATTAAAGAATTTATATTAAAAAATAATACTTTTAAAATGAAGTCTGAATTTAAACGTATTTGGTTAATTATCTAATTATTTAAAACAAATATCGTTATTTTTCGCAGTAATATTAAAATGTCAAGTTAAACCAATATTTTTTAAATTAAAAATTCCGGCAAAATAAAAATAAAAAATGAAAAGTCTAATATTAGCTAGATTTAAATAACCTGAACAAGGCTATAAATTTTAAAATTGTTTATTTAAAATATTTAAATGTGCAATAATAGTTTAAAATATATTTAAATAAGAATATTAATTTTAACAATCATACAAAAAAATGACTTGAAGGACTATTGAAAATCTGTTAAGTATTACTTAGAGAAAAACTTTCCCCATTATTATTAATAAAAATGTAATTTTTCGCTTTACGAGTTATAACAGTAAAAAATTGTTTTTTTTGTTTTAATAAGTGCTTCATTATATAAAATTCTAAAATAAAAGACGAAGAAATGCAATTACAATAATTTTTTACAGACTTTAATCCTAATTTATTTTAGTTTTTGATTGATGCCTGATAGAAACGATGAACAAACTAAATGTGATATGGAATTTGAATATATAATAAGAAATTTAAAAATTTTATGAAATAAGTATGTTGTTTCTTCTTTCTCTCATTAGAATGTGTGATAAATATTTTGAAGTTTTTGATCAGTCGATATTTTGAATAACTTTTAGATATTTTCGAGCATGCTGATTTTCAAAATGGCATTGGTTTTCATATTCCATTTCAGGTTTAGCAATAAAATAGAAAAAATTTACTTTCTAAAATACCCATTTAATTTTCTACAATGTCACAAAATTACATTATACATTATAAACAAGTGTCTTATAAAAAAAACAATGTAAAAGTGACGAGTAAAACTCTAAAATGCACACTGGAACGATACTGACTTTTGTGTACTGTGAAATCCTCACTATTTAAAAACCAAATCTGGTCACCTACAATATCAGCGTCCTATTTCCCCTAATATCGCTTCTTCAATGTGTGGATATTCTGATGAAATGTTTTTTCATGTTCGTCACTAACATCTAGATTAGGGGTGGGGAACCTGGGGCCTCCCGGAGCTTGATGTGCGGCCTACGGAGCATTATCGAAATAAATCTTAATTTATAAAAAAACAAACCATGAATTTGGAGGATTTACAAATAGAAATACTTATAAATATATACCGTACTGTACAAGCATCCTGCCGAGTACAAAGAACGAAATATAAAGGCTATCATTCACACCCATAAATACAAAACGTATGTTGACGAATAAATAAGATTATTGAGTACTCATTTGTGAAATGATGACATTCAGAAATAATAAACATTTTCCAGAATATTTCGTACAGCTGCATTTTTCAAATCGGGAGACATTGTTTTAATTACTAACTGTATATAAACAAAAGATTTAAAATGAAATTAATTAATGTTAAAATACTTTTTGACTGCGGCCCCATTTGGATGCGACAAATTTCAATGTGGCCTATGGAAATAAAAAAGTTCCCCACCCCTGATCTAGATCGAAATGGGAATGTAAGTGTTAATTGACTTGTTATTATAAGATGTCGCCATTATTAAAAAATCGTCTTTTTTTTCAACAACGTTATTTAAACAAAGATTGTTCTTTTTAGAATTTAATTTATTATGAAATTAAATCGAACAATTTTATTTTGCTGTATGTTATTTGATGTTATTATTATTATTATTATTATTATTATTATTATTATTATTATTATTATTATTTTTATTATTTTTATAAAATTATTTATAATTTTCAATTATAAAACTATCTTTTGAGTCGATAAAAAATCAATTCTCTATAGTAAATAGAAAACTATTGAAAATTGCCAAACATGAAAATTGATGGAAAAATTAAAAAATCAATAATTCCATAACGCCGAAGCTAAGAGAACAAACTTGGAGATAAAAGAAAATAAAAATCAGAGATTCAAAATATTTTGGAAATTAGTCTGCATCCAATTGCATTGAAGATCTATAAAGTGCCTATCATTTTTATTATCGTTCGAGTAAAAGTTGTTATAATTTCATTGTTTGATTTTGCATTCACTGACATACATTCACCCCAGCAGTTCCATCACAGATTTTAAAGGTGACTCTGCTGAGGTCTACAGATTTCTCTCCAACAAGATTTATAACATAACGATTAACACAACCTTTGACATATCACAACACTCTACATAACTCCTCTCTAAGATTGAATGACGGTTCAATCAGTTACGATCAGTAGTAACGACTTTGTCTTTATTTTTAATGATATTTTGAAAGTTTATGAAGCAACATTTTCCTGATGAGACTTATCAGCAATCGGAATATGAAGAAAAAATTCTACGCGAAGAATCCTCAACTCTAGTTGAACCAGAATTAGAATTAATTGAAGAACTAAATTCATACATGTCAAATTCATCCAACATTAAATAAGTAAGAATATCAAATAATAATTGTACTTTAAAGAAAGAATTTAACATCTTGAAGAAAACTTGCATGAGAACATTATATCTTGAATTGCTGTATATGGCATTAAAAACTGCAAAGCCGACTTTAACAGACGAAGAGAGAACTTTTTCATTTTCGGGGAACTTCTGCACAAAAATTAAGATCATTCTTGTGGATTAATTAATGCATTAGTGTTCCCAAAATACTACTCCCTCTGTCCAAAAATGATAGTCCAGTTTGACTTTAAATCGTAATTTCTTTTATACGTAACAGTGATACTTAAAATGCAGTTTTGTTATTTGTTCAATCAATAAAATAAAATTATTTAATGTGCTTTTACTGTGAAAGGTTTTACAAAACCGTTCAATTTTTTATATTCTCTATTGACAATCATTTTGGAAAAAGACAGAGGGAGTATTATTTAAATGTTAAAAGAACAAATATAATTTATTTAATAGTTAATTTAAATTTCATTAAACAAAATAAAAGAAATAATCAAATATGAAATTCAATATTATTTTTTTTGTTTTTATACCGGTTTTATAACGGTTATCCGGTATAGTCGGAAAATTATAAAATTTATAACTGATAACCGCGGTTACAGAAAATCCGGATATTTTTTATGAGCATCAAATATATTCTGCACTATAATTAATCACAAGTTGCACTATAATATTTAAATACACTTTATTAATCAGGTATGCACTATAAATAACATTGTTACACTATAAAAATATTTTACATGCACCAAAACAATCTTATTTTGCACTAAAAAAATCTTTTATAAGCACTAAATTAATTTTTAAATTGAAATTAAATTAAAAAATAATCTAGTACTTTTAAATAATTATTAAATTAAATTTTTTTTAAAAATTATTATAAATTACAAATATGTTATTCAATTCACAATTAATTTACCAAAAAATATAGTAATACATACTGTTTATACAGTATATATTGTTGATAAGAAATAAAATAAAAAAAATACAAAAAATATATTGTATTAAATTCGAAGACAATTCGTTATTAATTTAACAAGTTAAATAAGTTTTTAAGCTTTTTTGAATCCAGTAGGATCTACCACTAGTGCTGCTGCTGCCAAAGTGAGACTTCCTAAACTACGTTTTATTTCTAATGGTTTGTTGACAGAGGAGATGGGAATCTGGCAATTTATATTTTTTCCTCATCCGAATTTTTTTCAACAATATTATTTTTGATTATTTGTACGTAATCGGTCACGTGGGGTCTTTACAAGCCCATGCGCGAACAAAAGTCTGCTCTACTCAGGCATCTTGAGCAAATTCAGCCACGCATATATTGCAAAGTGCGTATTTGTTATTTAGGCAGCTACTGAGACACACAAACCTGCAACTTAAATAATTAAAAAGTTATGTCAGTTTTTCTAAGCTCTGGGCATTTAAAGATCCCACGCGACCGACGATGTAAGAAAAATGGGCGCTACCGACGTAGGGTTAATTAGTAATTTAATATACAAATAAATATGCATGTTCGTATGTTATAGCAAAACCTTGTTTTTATTCTGTTAATTGTAGTTTTAATTTTTTTGTATTAAAGTTATTATTGTTTAAAATGTGTTTATATTATTATATATATTAAAAAAAATGGGAAGGCGCCAAGAAAAAAAAGTTTTGGGGGAGGCGCGGTAGCATAAATGTTGGAAACCGCTGCGTTAAGCAGAATGTCTGTGATTCTCTGAGAATGCTGTAAATGTATCTTTGAAATGTTTGGGAATCGTTTCCTAGATCATAAGGATGTTGTCTTTTTGTATTTTCTTTTTCGCATTCATTCGAAATATAGCGAATATTTTACCTAAAACATACTTCGCTATTTACATTTGAATGCAAAAGTTATTCCCTGGATAAGTGGTGTGACAGTATTTGTCAAAATCTTCCATGCAAACTGTGAGATGTTTAAAAATACTCTAAAGATTTCTATAAATAAATTGTAATAAATAAGAAGTACTTTTGTAACAATTCTTTTAAAGTAAAAATAATTATCAAATAAAACTTTTAATAATTAGAATAGTTAAAATCAAATTTAAAATTACAATAAAAATTCTAATAAAATTTTATTAAATATATAGGTTTTTTAAAATATAACTGAAATTAATTTAAAAAAAAAATAAAAAATACAGTAATTAAAAATCTATTGTTGAATGTATATATGAATATTTAAAAAGATCCTGTCAAGAAAAATTGCAGGGTTTGGATACTCCTAACTTTGTTTAAATATTGTGTAATAAAATATATATTTTTAAAAGCGTGAATTTATTTGTAATTTAATGATCGATGTAATTAACACCCGAAGTTTATTAAAACAAGATATTAACACAAACCAATCTCATTTGTGTTGTATTACAATTTTGTATTACAATTTTTGTTTAAGTTATTCACTTCTTTTCTAAGATACATGAACTTTTGTTTTAAATTTTTTGTTCAAAATTCCAGGGGGTGAAATTAATTCATAGAAAATAAGTTTGACAATAATTTCATCGGTGACAAAATGTAGTTACGACACAATAAATACACTAGCTAAATTGAAAAAGAACGAAAAAATTGTTTTCTAACAAATTTACACATTGTAATTATCCATATGATTATTTATTTAAAATAATTATAATTATTAAATAATATTTAATTTTCTCCCACAATATTTAATAATTATTTATTTAGTGTACAAATCCTTTGAAAAATAAAAAAGTAAAAATCAAATATATTAATGTTTAATAATAATTAAATTTTAAAATAATATTAACTACCTTAATTATGACAAATTTTTCCGGAGAAAATATAAGCAATATAAAATAAACTTATACTTGTAACAAAAATAAAATTTTCCACAAAAATTTGATTGGATTAAAAATTTCTTATATTTAACTTTAATATTATTGAAATCCACCAATAGATTCTATTTATTTTTTACTCTCAGTTATTTTATTACTCAAATATTTCATTTGAATAATAATTATGAATTAAATCCGAAGTTTATTTTATTTTAGTTTTAGCATTTAATTTATTTTTATTACGATTATAAATAAACTTTACCTCTTATGTAATAAAAATTTATAGTCGTAATGAAAATAAATGAAATGTTAAAAGAAAACAAAAACAAACAAAGGTGAATAAAAAAGGATTTTACTAGTTTTTTAGTGTCACATTCAATAAATATTTACCTTTAAAATAATTTCTCTGATCTTTGACCAGTATATGAAAATATTTTCCCGTGCAAAGTACAAATACTGAACTAATCACTCTGAACGCGAGCATTTGGCCAATATGATTACAATCGTTCTTTTAATTAAAAAATTACTGTAAATTCATCTGTAATAACTAGACATAATAAGATAAAAAAAAATTTACCTGATAAGTATGAATTTTTTTTCAATTTTTCACTAAAAGTAAAAATAAAATTTAAATGTCTAGTGAACTAAATAGTGTTTTGCCAACTTAACCGAATGATAGTGTAGAAACATGCAGGGGTTTGTTGGTTGTCGGTGGTTTATCAAATCAATAACTACTCTCTGACTCCGAGCGTGTTTTATTCAACAACAATAACAAATTCCAAATAATATAACTTTATTGAATACCACAAATTTTTATAACGATTACACTGATAACAAATACTCAATGAAACTCAAAAGGTGTAAAAGTCTCATAAAAAGACCCATAATATATATGACCCATGACATAACACTTAATTTGATTTTTTTTAAAGAGAAAATTTGAAAGTTGTAGAATTTGATTTTGGCATGTCATATTTTCGTCATATTTAGCAGAACTCCCAGAATTATGATACTACATGCTATATGGCTTGATAAAGATTTTATCACATTTAAAAGTGACAGATTTATCATATCTTTTGATATAATAAATGATTTTGAGATATTAAACATAATTTTATTAGCAGTTCATCCAAATTCCCTCTGGAAAACATATTATCCAGAAGCTAAATACTTAATTAATGATCTATTAATAAGGTTTATTTCACGAAATTTAATACTAAAAATATATTTCTTATTCAGTAATTCTCAACCTTTATTTCTTTCGCTGATGTTTTAAAAACTTACAAATTTTGTCGCATATTAATGGTCAAATGAAGTTGTACTGTAAATAAAACTGCTCTTATAAATATATTATATATAATCACAATTTTATAAAAAGGTAATACGTACAGTGGATGCCAGGAAAAATAGTTAAACCAGAAAGTGAATTTAAATATTTGATAGAATGTAATGGTACAAAAACTCATAGGCACGTCGCAGACATTCGATTTCGAGCTTAAGATTCTGAAGAATCTAGTGGGGATGTATTGTGGAAATTAATTTGTTTGAATATGTAAAATAAAAGGTGTTTTTTGAATTTAAATTAGATTTCATAACAGCCTTGATTTTTTTTCATATCGATTGTAGCAATTTGTAAATTATAAAAAATTAAACATTCTAACAAAACACAACACACCAATCCTTCGCTTAACGAATTAATCTGTTCCCAAAAAAATGAACGTAAATCGAAATTTCGTTAAGCGAATTTTTATTTTAATTATCGGTAATATAAACGAAGAGTTCTGATTAAAAACGGTAATTTGTAAAAAAAATAATCTAATCAATTCATATTATTGAAGAAAACATTCGTAATTCAAAAGCAAAAATAATATGTATGTATTTTATTTATTCATAACAATATATATATATATATATATATATATATATATATATTACATAAATAATTCAAGGAACATTAAACATTTAATTAATTATAGTATACGGTGTAATTTCTCTAATTAAATAAAAAACAAAAATTCGTAAATCGAATTTTTTTTCGTAAATAGAGACTGAATTTTTTTCTAAATTACGTTATATAGAAACTTCGTAAAAAGAGACTCTGTAAAGCAGGGGATTGGTGTAGTATATTATAATAAAATTTACTAATTTCATAATTTGTATTTTTTCATTATTTTAATCTTTTAAATTCAAAATTTGCTTTTAAAAATATTGTTATTTTAATTTTTAATTATTTTTTTAATCTTTTTAATTTTTAAAAATTTTTATTACTTTCTAGAGCCTCACATTTTAATATTTTAATGTAGTGTTATTGAAGTTAATTAAATTTAAGTGAACTTTAAATTAGGTATTTATAAGTCCATAAAGAATTTTGAAATTAAAATTAAATTTTTTAGTAAAAGCATACAATACTCATACAGGGATCAATATAAGTTCAAGAAATATAATTCAATAGGAAAATGAGATTGAAAATTATTTTGATACTCTTCTTCAAATTGATCCTCCTAAATTCCTCAAAACACTTGCCATTGGTTCGATAGATGTCAGTTTGAAAAGTAGTTGCGATTTCAAACAAACTAAAAACCTTAACCCTTTCATGTTTTTGTCGAATATATTCGACAACACAAGTACATCGATTTTGAATGCTAATCACGGAAAGCTCCAATTAGTATCAGTGATAATATTTAAATAGTATCACTAGTAGAAAATTAAATAATGATACTAATTAGACTAGTGATATTATTTGGTGGTTTCAAAATAAAAGATAAAAAATTAGCAAAGTTAAATTTTATTCATTTAAAATATTGATTTCGTCTTCTGGGGAATACTTTCGAAGTGTTCTTCATTGAATCCTAAATATTTAGCATTTAACCATAATTCGGAAAACTTTTCTCCATACACATCATGCTTTGAGATGTGCCATTCTCTAAAATCATCATTTGCTTAGGTAATTTTTTTTAGTGATACTATTTTTATAGTATTTTATAATGATTGGTGATACTGTTCGGAGTTTTCCGTTAGGTTACGGTTGATTTGCTTTATTCATGTTTTTCACTTTTTTATCGGTTTATTGTTTTATGAAATGCTATCGTTGCCAGTCGATTTACTTTAATTATTATTTAGTAGGAGTTTGATTGAGATAATGATAACGGCGGATAAAATACTACACTTTGATTGAATAAATTTCATATTCAAAGGGTTCGAACCATTTCCAAAAAATACCGTGAGTATTTATAAACTTCTAAAAAATAATTTTGTGCATAATAATTAAAAAAAATAAATTGTATGGTTGGTTATAGAGAGCAACTTTGGTGTGGCCAATATATTCGACATTGACCCTACCATCCAGGAAGGAAGTTTCCGGTAAAAAATAACATTTCCCTGAATTCAGCCTAGTCAAAGTAGTCTATGTGCTAAATTTCAGATTTTTGTTATACATAAAATATTTTTGACACGGAGATGGTTAATAAAGTTATAATAATAAGTCATAATACCAAACTAATAAAATGTTTTAATTATGATAAATTACATAAAATTCTTCCATTGTGGTGCATTTTGAACAAAATATCCGAAACTATTTTCCAATAAAATAATACGAACAAACAAGATCAGAATGACATTTAACAGAATATTTTCTCCAATCTCAAAGAATAAGGAAATCTTTATTAACATATTGCGATGATGATGATTTAAAAAAGGTTTGTGTGACTTTGATTACTAATAAAACACATCGATGCTGTTTCCCAATTCAGACTCTCCAATTAAAATTTAACTCTTTAATTATTTTAATATTTTCAGTGATTTGCTTCATTAATTTAATATATTTCCTAATCATTAAATGCAGAGAAATAAAATTATGTATAAAAAATTAAAAACTTTTAAAAAAATTAAAATCCATATCCATAAATATTTTTCTTGGTAATGAACATTTTAAAATTAGAGAGTGATAAAAATTATAAAATATGATAGAAATATTTTTATAATAAAAGATATCTAAAATACGAAAATCACGACTAGATAGTTTTATAATTAATAAATATTCCCTACTAATTCCACTCTAGAATTAATATAGCCAAAAAAGTCATCATGCTCATATAGAAATTATTTCTAATAAATTACTACATTTATTATTTCTTTTTCCTAATATTCCAAGAATTTACTAATAAATTAGCTATTCAGCTATAAATTAAAACAATATATTCTTTTATTATTTTTACTAGCTAAATTCCGATATTGTAAATTTTGTAATTTTTATTTTATTTTCTAATATAATAAAATAAACAAATGCATTTATATATACCAAAAGACAAATAAAACAAAACTCCTCAGTTGTTTAAACAATTGTATCAAAATTAGCAAAGTCTGCAATGAAAGTTAACTGAATATTTTTACGATTTGTTTATCATATAATTTTTTTGTATCAAAAATCTTAGACAGTTAGCAAATATAAAAGAAATCAAATAAAATATTAATACAAATACATTTATTATTAATTCCCTTATTTAAAAAAAAACGAATGACGGAATTTTTATGTCATTGAATTTATCAATAGGATTGTTAATTAGTTTTCTTCGAATTGCCTAGAGCTATCACAATAAACTTCAAAAGTATTCTTTTTATTAATCATATGAAACTATATCACAAAATGCAAAACAAAAATTTATTACAATACAAAATTGGCATTCATTTAAACAATAATAACAACGTTAAGAAAACGCTCATTTGACTTTAAAAAATAAAAAAAAACATTTTTAAAATAAAAAACAAAAAACGAAAATTTCGTTATAATAGTGAAGAATGAAATCTTGAAAATTTAAACAAAATTAAACAGCTTCATTTTCGACATCATTTATATCAATTTATTTTTTAATTAGATATTAATGTTTTCTATTTAGTACAAACATTTAGAAGGGTTATTTGGTAAAATGAAACATTGGCTTATTTCCGAAAATTAAATTAATATAAAAAATATGTAAATATAAACAGATCAGAGGTGATGCAGATAATAAATGATTTTCCTGATAACTTTATTTTATTTACTATTTAAACATGGATATCTTAAGGATGTTTGAAAAATAATGAATGCCATAATATATCACAGATTTGGGCAAACTACGGCCTTCAAGCGACATGTGGCCCGTCAGAGTATATTATGCGGCCCGCAAACACATAGATGTTGTTCTTAGTTCATGTTCAATGGATATCATTGCTAATCCACTAAGCCTGTCCTGTTCTGTAGTTAAGCAAAATATGACTTGATGAGGTTCAATTGAGAGAAACTCCGCTCTCCACTTACCATGCTCACAGGCATTGAAAAGATTATTCGCAAGGCGACCACCACATTCGGGAAAATCTCTGCGAGGCCGGATTTTAGAATATAATACTGCAATCGGGTGATAACCATGCGAAAGTGTCCGAAGGTCTTCCGCCAGCTCCATCTTCTTGATGTCCATCATGATAACTTGAACTTTGCCTTTTGAGTTCGACATGCGCTGTTAAAACAGTGGACACAACTGTAACTTTTTATTTTCCCTATGTTTGAGCGAAGGAATGTTGTAAAAGAATGTGAAGATGTCACTGTACATGCTCAACACGTTAAACCGTTCACCAAGGGATACAAGAGCGACGTCGATTGCGGGAAAGAAGAACTGCACTTTCAGTTTGTGCAAAGTATCGATTATAGGATCGTCTCTATCTTAATATCCAAACTAGCACGACACACGTCGGCGCCTATCAGCTGGTATCTAGGCTTGTATGTCCAGTTGTTTGCATAATTTTTCTGCCGCATCGACTGCTGATGAGACGAAGATGTCGCTTTCGCGATAGCTATGTAACAAGCACTGCGTGGCTCTGATAAGCTCCTGAGCCACGCCAATTCGCATTTTATCTTCCTGAAGTATCTTGCTGACCTTATTGATATCAACTAGCAGATCGTGCCATATTATCAAATACAGAAATCACTTAAAAAAGACAGTGAAGAAAATTCGTGAATATCAAAAAAAACTGATTCATATTCAAGTTTTTTAATAAATACAATGTCAATTGAAAAGAAATCAGTGATGAAAATTGAAAAAAGTTCTTATAATATATATTGTTGAGTTTTTAATTAAATAAATATTAACGTCGGTGTTACAGTCTTTGAAGTGTTCTGTAAAACAATTTGCTAAACAACACTCAACGTATATTTGTAATCAAATTCATATAAACTGCAATTTACAAGACTGTCGCTTTCTTCTTCTATATCTGAAGCAAAAGACCGATTGTTTCTAAATTTGAGCTCCCTTAAATAGTTGAAATAATCGCCTTGATTAATGGTTTTTCAACTAGATCGCCACCTTTTGACAAGCTTTGCCTCACGGTCATTTTTATTTTTTCCCCTTCGAAAGAAATAATTAATTGTTTTACCGTGCGTTTCTCTTGCGGTAATCTTTTTCCCGTTTCCCATTACTCATGTTGTCACGATAATAGTTTTCTAGAATCCACTTTGTTTAATTTTCTTTCTGTTTACTTAACTCGGGTTTTCCTTAATTAATTAATTAACGATTTTCTGTTTTGTACGTTTTCTTGTATTTCTTGTATTTTCTCGCCATGATCTATCCCATAATCTCATTTACATCTGACCCGTTTTACAAATTTTAATTAGATAAATTGTTGATTTGTTGATTTTTAATTTTCCAATATTCTATTTTTAATTACATCATTTAGTGCAGGATATAATGTAATAGTATAGTGCAGGATTTACGTATGCTTAAGGTGGCTGCCGGTTCTATTATCTATCGTCTTTTGTTATGTAAAACCTTCGACTGGAGTAATTATGGAAAGGTTTATACAGTATTCCCCAATCATCATCCATGCTTTTGAAGCACTAGAAGCATAGTACTGAACATTATATTTAAACTGGAACTTTCGTTTAGTGACTGCTTGGGACTGTCTTTCGACAATGCTGCAAATATGACAGGTAATACAATGGGTTTCAAGCCCAAACAAAATCTCTTACAAATTTGGTGGATTTTGTTCCATGCTGAAACAATTCCCTGTGCAGTGCACAAGTAGTCATTTGCTTTTGTTTCCTGCAGCAACTGTTTGTTTATTTTTCTTCATCCACACGTCGATGGCGTATTCTTCTCCGCAATTTTGGTGTTTCTATGCCATCCTTATCATGCACTATATGGCCAGCAAGAACAGAAGATAGTTACGTACTCCAAAGAAACTGTAAGAAAATAATCCACTGCTTACAGGAAATTTCAGATAACGAATCAAAAAATAACTTTAAACGATATGGGGCTTCAAGTCTGGTTCAAAAGATGGAACAATTGGAGATGTCGTTGATGACAGTCATTTGGGACTCAATATTAAGAAGATTTGATACAACAACACACAGTTTCCAAAATACGACTGTTTTTCATGGAGTCTTTCTGTCATTTTCTTGTTGACATCCGTGAAAAAATTGACAGATTTTAAGAGGAAACTAAAACATTTGTTGATACTGATTACAGAAATAACATGCTGCTATTACTTTCTATGTCGTTACTAATCGACTGTTATCAGAGATAATTAAACGAATTAACAATTACACAATTTTGCGTGACAGTTTTGACTTTCTTCATAACTGGAGACAGATGAACGATGAAGAATTATATTAAGCTGGATGAATTCTGAATACAGTGTGTACTGAAGACGTTGAAAACTTTGGAGATGAACTAATTCATATGAAATACATTTTGGAAAGCGATGATAGTGTGCTAGATTCCATTTCATTATTCCAAAGGCTATTGAATTTATATTTCCTTTATAGGATACTTTTTCCAACATTATTCCAGCTCGTTGTCTATACCTAATATTGCTGTCATAAAATAAAGAGAGGTCGTTTTCATGTTAAAAGAAGTTGAAGAATTATTCCCTATCCACTAAGAACCAAGATCGGTTTGGCGCATTGGTATTGTTGGAAATAGAGACAGATTTGATGCAATATATAGATGTTGATAGTTTCATTCAAAAAGTTTGCTGACAGAAAAGCACTTGTTCGTTCTTGACAATCTCAGTTTTTTAAATTACTTTCATACCTATATTTGCAACTTTTTATTTTAAGCATGTACTGTATAACTCAACTTATATGTTTTGAATATATGTATGTTTGGTCGTTTAGGAATTGTCTTATTAAGCCTTGATTACAAATTGAATTTTGTTTACCATTATAATATGGGAATATAGTTTTAGGAGTCATTTTTGGAAATGCGCCGAGGGACCCTAATGACGTAAATCGGAACCTGTATATATCATATGTTTGACAACATGCTGAAATAATTAAACTTGGTGTATACACAGTGTCGATTAATGTTCTTTTTCCTTGAATTTATCTTTTCAAAACTCTTTAAATCTATATTAACCGATAATAATGAGTCTCTTTTCATTGTTGATTATAAATGTTTTAAAATCATCATGTCATTTCTGTATGTTATGGGATATTTATATAAAATATTAAAACCTGGGACATACAAAACGGCTTTTGAGATTTTAAACCTGGTTTTTGCAACACTCTGAAAACTCATTTATATACATATTTTAATCTCAAATGGTCTCACTCCTTATTTTTACTCTAACCTCATTTCTAATTGACCTTTTCAGATATTTCAAAATATTTTTACTAGAATAAAAACATTAAATGAATTGATATTTAAATTAAATAACATGAAATTTTCCATGAGGTTTTGCATAAAATATTTCAAAAAAATCTTCCTAAAATAAATAAATTTAATTAATTAATTAAATTATATAACATAAAATTTACTATGGGTTTTTTTTTCTAGAGAATATTATTTTATAAATTCTAGTTCGTTATTCCTTTAAGTAGTAAATTTATACCCATTCACAATGAAATGAAATATTGACAGAATTTATTAACCGATTCATAGAAAATAAAAATGGAATAATTAACATGTAAATATATCAGAGAAAATTGGATTAAAATTAATTTTTTAAAAAAAAGTAGCACATAAACTAATCAATATTGACAATATCTCCACGAATTCTTAAGGAATGCGAGTATCTCAGTTTTTGTTTAAATGAATTATAAATTAGAAACTTTTTTTAAATCTGCTATTTTTTAATTATTTAACTCTTCTAAAATTAATGACTCATGAAATTTATACAGTCTGACCATTTTATATTTTCAATGATTTTTTTCAAAATATTTTGTAATATAATTATATTTATTTTGTTTTAAAACCATGAATTTAATTTATATATAAGAGACACGTTTTAAAATAAAACTTTTATTCAATATTTCTTATACATTATTAAACTCTTTTATTAAATACTTATCACCATTGGTAGATTTGACAATTTTTCTTCATATTTAGAAAAAAAATATATTATTAATTTTCGAAATAAGTGAAATTTTTTAATCTGGAACCAATTTTACATTAACTATTAAAATTATCACCCATATTTTTTTAAATTGTATTCAATGAAAATATTTAAAATTAAAAAACACTACTTTTAAATTTAACTTTACTGACCTATATTTAAAATTAAACATATTTACACGAAACACTTTACTAATATAAATAATAAATTTTAAAATTATGTAATATATCATAGCCGTGTCATAAAGCAAATAAGTTTCATTATTTTTTATCACAAAAGATCATTTTGTAAAATTACTTTAATATTTATTTTTTAAATAGCAAATCATCGCTTTGCTTTGTCAATTTTTTATTTTGTTTTATCTAATTATAATATATAATTAACCAGTGATGAGTGAAGTATAAAAGATTCTGATTGGCCAGAAAAGGCGTAAAGCGCATAACATTGGTAATAAATTTAGGTGTAAAGAAATATGTAGGTTTACGAATTCCAGATTTCCAAAAACCGGCTTTAGCTGGTTTCCTAATTTTTGTCAAAAAAAAATAGAATAAGGAAAAATATTTTATTTAATTTATATAAAATTACAAAACACGAAATCAATATGAAAGTCAAAATATAAAAAAAATTAAGGATTACACATTACTTAGACAAACTAACGAAAACTCAAACAAAAAATTTCAAATTTCAAATAATATTTATATTTATTTGGCTAATTTTAATTTCTCCTAAAAAATAGGATTTTAACAAGTATAAAATATCCACTGAACGGTAACTAAGTCTTGTTTTTATTTTGGACAATATTGCCTGAAATTGAAAATACTCGTCCACTAGCTACTGAGCTTGGATTTATAGTTTTCAGGGCATCAAATAAGAAATATAATTTTTTTGTTCTTTTATTCGTTGCCTCAAATAATGAAAATTCGGCTTTCAGTGTCTTTGGGTTCGTAAGTTTTCCTTTTGGGTCTTCAAGAAACTTATGAATTGATTGTTCCATGGCTTTCTTTAAAAAAGTATTACTCTGACTCTGATGAGTAGTTTCTTCGATTTGCTCTTTATCAGAATCGGTTTTCACATAAGAATTTGGAAATATTCTAGACAATATCTTTTTCATATCTTAATAATTTCGATTTTTAAAGCTTAAGAAAGTACACTAGATTTCTTTGCTGAACTGGAAATGTTTTGTGGATTTTGCAAATACAGAAAAAGAGTTGCTAATTCTACTTGTCTTCTTTCTTGAATTCGTTCTTCCAATGCATCTAATAATTTCAAACTTATTTCAGTATTTAAAATTTTTAGTTCATTTTACAGAAATCCAAACATACCAATATCTTTCAATGCTAAAACTCTTTACTATTTCACCTTGTTTTGCAGTCAAGAATTGAATTTTATTTGTTTCCTTTTTTGTTTTATATAATTTTGAAGGATACGGCTTCTTACTGGAGATTTTCTAATTTGTGAGTCTGATTGTTTGTAATTGTCAGACAAAATAGAAATAGGATGTTCTCTGTTACAAAAATAATGAGAATCTTCATAATCGTTATATTCGTGTTCATCCTCAGATTTCTCACTTGAAATATTTAATTCAGCATCAGCTTCAGCCATTTATCTATGTTTATAAAACACACCAGTAACTGCTAAGCGAATGGCATGTGAATAGCATACTTGATTAATGATAAATGACAATTTGCCAATTTTTTTCATTACAGCAGCATCATCGATAAATTGTCAGTGTAGATTCTGCCAAATCTGTTCGCATAGATACATTAACTTGGATCGAAATGTCTTTTAGATTATCATTACCAAATCCATCGTAAATTAGAACTTCGAAAATTGTGTGCGCAGACATAGATATATACATCTTCAAAAAACAGATAATTAATCTCAGGATTTGACCTACCATATTTTGCTGCTGCAACTATGTCAGTTTCTAGATTCAAGTTGAAATTTTATAGCCTTTCAGATACCAATTCTAATGTTTTCTGAGCATCACAGGAACTAACTATTGCACTAATTCCAAATTTAAATCTTCTACCAAGTGATGTACATCAATATTTAAATATCTATGATTTACTTTGCTAGTACACTCGTCTAATGTTATAGAGAATTTTTTCCTATTTTTTCCTATTATTATACAAAAAAAATTCAAATCATCTTTATTGAAATTTTTAATTACAATTTAAAAACAGTAAATAAAAGAAATAAAGATCAAAAAATTTAATGAATTAATTTTTCTTTGATGAACAAAAAATTTAAAAATTAATTATCTGTGATATCATATTTTATTTTAAAATGTATTCTGGAATCGACATATTATGTAAATTTGTATTGTAAAATATAATACTAATAAAATTATTTAATAAGATTATCAAAATTTAATTCCTCTATATATCGCATATCATTTCATTTATTTCACTCATGTATTTTTCAAGATTAAAATAGATAATTGATGTCTTGATATCAGGGATATTTCTACAAACGTTTTAAATTGTATTTAATTATTATTATAATATATTATTTTTTATTATTATTATTATTATTATTATTATTAATTTATTCTATTTTTTTTAATTTCTTTATATATTGTCAGTTATTCTCAAAGTCAATGACAACAGATCAAATTCATGATTTCATTGATTTCTTCTTTAGTGTTGATCTTTGGCTGTCTGTTTATGATGAGAATTGCTTCTTTGATTCTGACATTTTTCTTTTGGATGTTTCCATTAGCTATGATTTCTATTGAAATATTTTTTCTTTCCTCTGTTGGCTGACACTGCCGGAGATGTCTGCCCAACGAGGATGTTCCACCAGGATCTAGATGTTCTTTAACTCTTTGGTGCAATGTCCTGAGGGTACTTCCAATGTAGATTTCATTGCATACATTGCACGTGATGCAATAGACGATGTTTTTTCTAAAGCACATATCTTTCGGTGTCTGGCAGTTTTTCATTGTGCAATTGTTTTCTCTATTTATGTTGCCTGCCAGAGCCCTTCTCAATGTCCAAGATTTATGTGCTATCCGAATTGGAAGACCGGTACGTTTAAGTTCTTTCAGGATCTTGAAGTCGAGTATGTCACTGATGAATGGGATATTCAGATAGAAATATTTCTGATTCTTTTGTGTTAATTCCCTAGAACTTCTTGTGGTAGAATTCATTTTTTCAATGTCCTCTACCTTGGTATCCGTTTCGGTGTAGGATTTTATTGAAATTTGATTGTTCTTTAAAGTTTTCGTTTTCTTCCGTGCATCGATTGGCTATTCTTCGTTTCTCGTTTCTTATGACATGTACTTTCTGTAAGTATGGAAGCGCTGATCTTTGGTGCATAAATATTTCTTTGCGAGCTGGTTTTCTGTAGAAACCCGTATGTTGGAGTATTTTCTTCTATTTTGATTCTCAAATCCAATAAATTGAGGGATCTATCTTCTTCCGGATATTCGATTTCGAACTTAATATCTTGATGAGCCGCATTGAATGTATGAAATATTTCCTCCGCTTCTTTTCTGTTTTTGGTCGTGATGAAGATATCATCTACATATCTTGCATAGAAACCGATGGGTTGTATGGTCCTCAGTGTCTGTCGTTCGAGGTTATCCATAAAGATGATTGCTAGCAGTCCTGATATGCTAGAACCCATAGGCAGACCTTTAACTTGTTTATAGATATTTTGTTCAAAGGTAAAATAGGTGTTCTCGAGGATAACAGTAAGTAGTTTGGTAATATTCTCGATATTCATTTCCTTATTAACAAGTTGCTTTCTCTTAATTTCTTTTCTAAACATTGAATAGCCTCTGTTGGCTCGATAGATGTGTATAGTGATACGACATCAAGACTAAATGGGTATTGGAATTCTCTATGACAAGTCATGTTATTATTTAGTCTTGTCATGAGGCAGTCGCTGCTTTGAAGATGGTGTGGTATCGTGTCCAATATAGGTTTCAAGATCTTTGCAAGGAGCCAACTTGTTTTAGTTGTTTGGTCCATTTGTGTTGGACACTATAGGTCTAATTTTGATACCAGGACCCTCTTTGTGAGTTTTAATTAGGTGGTAGAAGTTAGGAAGATCAGAATTTTTTGTGACGAAGCTGTTGGTTATTCTGTTGTTGAGCCTCATTTCCAAAGCTATGGCTTTCCATACTTTGTTGATCTTCATTTCGATGGTGTTTGGTGACATGCGGCTGACTTTCTTGTATGTTTCGATGTTGCCGAGGTGTTCGTAACCAGCTTCACAGTAACGATTCTTCTCTATAATGCAAAATTCTCCCCCCTTGTCACTTGGTAAGTAAACGTACGGTTTCTTTTTAAGGTGATTTTAATATTGCCTGTTCGTCTTTCGTTAGGTTTGAGAGATATGGTTTTCTTCTTTCCTTCTCAACTATCTCCATGATTTTGTGACAGACCTTTGAGAGTGTTGAATCTAATTCTGCATCAGGATTTGGTTGATAGAGTTTATCTGTGTTTATGTATACTGGGAGCTGGTTTTCGCTATTTTCATTTTCATGCGGTATTGTATTGTTCCATTGATTTGGTACGCAATGCGACAAAGAGCTGTTATTATTATTATTATTATTATTATTATTATTATTATTATTATTATTATTATTATTATTATTATTATTATTATTATTATTATTATTATTATTATTATTATTATTATTATTATTATTATTATTATTATTATTATTATATTATTATTATTATTATTATTATTATTATTATTATTATTATTATTATTATTATTATTATTATTATTATTATTATTATTATAAAATATCATTTATAAACAAATATATTATCTACTTTGTGAAAAATTTCCCTTTTTTGTTATTGGTAAGTCTCGTAAGCCGAGATGTTTTAGACGAGTGGATATGTCAAAGATGAATTTTTAGTATGAGAGTTCAAAAAGGGAGTAAATATATTCAGGGCTTATTTGAAGAAACTTGCCAGTCAATTTAAACTAGAAAAGATACAGATACTATTATTCTTTGACAATGCGCCACTTCATTTACTAGATGAGCCCACTTGTTTAACGAATATAAAAGTTAAATACCTTCCTCCTAATATGACAAGTGTACTACAATCACTTGATAGAGAAATAATTCCTAACCTCAAGGTATTGGCAAGAAATTATCAGATTTTATCCCTGTTGGAAATGATTGAATGCGGGTGGCCTATTTCTGATATTGTTAAATATCATACTAATAATCCATGCGATTAAGATCATAATAAATGCCTGGGAATCTGTAAACACAAACAGTGATAAAATGTTTTAGGAATTGTGGAATATTTAATGAAAATCAACCTAATGAGGGGCTGACAGAGGTCGATGTTGAAACCAGGGAAATGAATGGCTCAGCTGAAATGATCGAACTTACCCCAATAAAGTTGTTTTCGAAGAAGTTGTTGAAAACTATAATCTTCATAATGATAATAAAATTCTTGTTGACATGATGATTATCTAACTAATCAAGATGATGAAGAAAATGAGAGTAAAGATGATAAGTTAGAAAAAGAGAGACAAAAGAAAGATGAAAAAGTTCTACCCATAACTAATTGTAAATCAATGCAAATGATTTCAAAACTTGTTATTTATGCTAAAACCAAGGGATTAATTGAAGAAGAGCTTCACTTATCGCAGTTTAATGAGAAAGTAAGAAAAGTGCAAGAGAAAAACAAAAGGCAAACAAAACTTGATAAATTCTTAATTAAAAAATAATTGTTGTATACTTTATATTTAATTTTTATATCTCTTTTCATGACTGAAACAATTTTCTAGAATTTTAAACTTCACGACATTTACCATTAATAAAGACCCTCAATTTTTATTGAATATGGGGTATCAAACTTTTTTTATTTTTCAATATTTCTCTTAAAACCTACCTTTAAGAAGTAAACCCGAAGATGAATTGTTTGTAAATAGTGTGTACTTTATATATATTTATATATTGAATTTGCAATTTATTTAAATATTTAATATATAGATGGCCCTGCGCTTAATGGATCCGGGCCTGCATTGTTTTCTAAGACCTGTTTTTGATGTATTTATTCTTTTAATTAAATAGGTTAGTTCAATTTGGAATACAAATGTCAAAATATAATTCGTCGGCATTTACGAACTTATTGTTTTAGAAATGATAAAATTCATTATAATCCGTTTTTAATAATCTTTTTCAAAATATTATTAATTAATTAAAAAATACATAATTAATAATATAAATAATGAATAAACAAAAATTGTTATTGTTCTTTATAAAATATCGATCTATTGTCAGCAGATAATAAAACAAAATTTAATATTTATTCTTGAAAATTAATTAACATACGATTTTAAGACAAAAATAATTTTAAAGGAAAAAGTGTAAAATTACAAAAATCACATTTATGAAATATTCCAAAAAATGATGAAAAAATTAATTTCATCAACATCTCAAGAGATTTTCATTTTGAAAACTACACCAGGAAATTAATTGAGTTTCTTGTCCACTTTCATTTTGTCAGAAAAGTGACAATTCCTGTAAGTAGACATAATCAAATGTTTCTTTAAATTAAATATAAAACCATTCCGGAAAAATGATTGGTTGTGAAGAAAAAAACTATTTATTCGAAAAAAATATAAATCGAAAAAATAAATTGAGAATTTTGTCGTTAATTTAACTAAAATTATGCGCTTAATTTTACTCCATATTTTTATAATCATAAAAATTTTGATATCGTATACGAAACCATATCAATATCAAGCAACATATTCGCGGACCGAAGGCATTTATGATCTCTATTGGTCTGTTGAACCGGATCTCGAGAAAATTGAACTGAAATTATGTATTAAACTGAACAATAAATTTGGCTTTCCTATTTGGTTTGGAATCGGATTTTCCGATCACGGAGAATTAGAAAATGCAGATCTATTTGCTGTGAATCGGTTGAATTTTCATGGATTTGTTAGTGAATTTGTTTGAAATTTTATTATATTAATTTTTTTTTGTTTTTTGAAATATTTTCCAAAAATTGAAACTAAAAAATGAATTATATAGGCTAATAAAATTCTTTTTTATGAAAGTCGAAAGTAAATACAAAATAATTTCAAATATTCTTTATTGAGATTTTCGATTACAATTTAAAAACAGTAAATAAAGGAAATAAAGATCAAAAAACTTAATGAATTAATTTTTCTTTGACAAACAAAAAATTCAAAAGTTAATTATCTGTGATATCATATTTTATTTTAAAATGTATTCTGGAATCGACATATTATGTAAATTTGTATTGTAAAATATAATACTAATAAAATTATTTAATAAGATTATCAAAATTTAATTCCTCTATATATCGCATATCATTTCATTTATTTCACTCATGTATTTTTCAAGATTAAAATAGATAATTGATGTCTTGATATCAGGGATATTTCTACAAACGTTTTAAATTGTATTTAATTATTATTATAATATATTATTTTTATTATTATTATTATTATTATTATTATTATTATTATTATTATTATTATTATTATTATTATTATTATTATTATTATTATTATTATTATTATTATTATAATTATTATTATTACTATAAAATGATGATTTCTTGGTAGCAGCATTTATTATTTAAAACAATAAAATGATAATTTAAGCCTTTTGCTCCAAATAATGTATTTAATGAAAAAATTGAAAAAAATCAAAATTGATAAGGACTATCTTATAGTCGAAAATTTTTTCATTAAATACATTATTTGCAGCAAAAGGCTTAAATTATCATTTTATTTTTTATATTATTATTATTATTATCATTATTATTATTATTATTATTATTATTATTATTATTATTATTATTATTATTATTATTATTATTATTATTATTATTATTATTATTATTTATTATTATTATTATTATTATTATTATTATTATTATTATTATTATTATTATTATTATTATTATTATTATTATTATTATTATTAGTTTTATTATTATTATGTTTAGTGTTAACATTGATTTTTAGGATTTACACTCAAATAAATATGGTGAAATTCTTGAAGATGACAAACAGGATTATTTATTAAAAGATAGTTTCATAAAACATGAACATTCTTGCTTTACTATAGAAAGACAGTTAAACACCTGTGACAAAAATGATTATCAAATTGATGTTAGTCTGAATCGCAACATATGTGAAATTAAATTACTATTATTTTAAGAGAGGAACAACAAATATAATTATATTTTCATTGAAAAATGGACAAAACATAAATAATGAGCTTCACGTTGATCTGCTCAATTATTTTGTTATTCCTCTACAATTGATTAGAAGCACAATTCCAATTTCTGAAATTTCCCCATCAACCCAGTCTATGGAAATTACAGTTAATTATGTAGGTTCATATTTCGGATCATTTTCAGATAATGTTATATTTTAAATTAATCTATAAATAAATAATTAATATAAATAATATATTAACCCTTAATTGCATGATTTTTATATTTATTTTGAATAAAATAAAATAACTTTCCTTTGACTGAATATATTATTATAAAAATAATTTTATCTAGCTGTCATTTTATGA